>SJYC01012978.1:0-101353 GCA_006408675.1 Madoqua kirkii | reverse complement strand
ACGGGATGAACCGGGGAGATGGGCAGGGAAGGGAGGTGGGAGGGGGCTTTAGCATGGGGAGATCGTGTACACCTGTGGCTGATTCATGTCAATGTATGGCAGAACCAATACAGTACTGTAAAATAGAATAAAGCATTAAACAAACAAACAAACAAAAAAGAGATGCTAGTTTGGGATTCCAGAGATTGTGCATTGGAGACATGAATCTGAGAGTGAGGAGTCTACACTGTAAGGTTATTAAAAAATAAAAGACAGATTAACTATGTAAGGACATGTATGTATGCATTTATACTAATTATTCTGTCCATCTGTTTACCTGTCTTTGTCTATCTGATGTCTGTTGCCTTATGTTATTGAGAAGTCCACTCGCAGAGTTAGCTTCATGTTATCACTATAAACTGGAACTCAAATTACTTTATTAACTCCTTTAATTTAGAAGTTGGGAGGGAAGCTGGATTAAATTGGCTTGAAATCTATGTGGAAGGGGAATAAATTGAAGAACAAGTGACATTATGCTGATGAACATGTCTACTGATGCCACTTAACTTCACCATACTTGATTTGCACTAATTAAATTCAGTAAAACAGAAGCTTGACCACAGATCCATTTTAAGAAAGGTAATTTTTTACTTCTGAGTTCCTAAACTTGGAACTCACTCCCTCACCTCTATACTTCATGGCACTCTCCTTATTCTTCAGTTTTCCCTCGACCATTTAATAAGAAATAAACCCCCAAAAGACTGGATAATTGCTACAGTTTCAATGGTGAAACTAATACTTTACTTAAACAGGCTTGCCTGAATCCTCCTGCAATGCAGGACACCTGGGTTCAATCCCTAGGTTGAGAAGATCCCTTGGAGAAGGGCATGGCAACCCACTCCAGTATCCTTGCCTGAAGCATCCCATGGGCAGAGGAGCCTGGCAGGCTACAGTCCACGGTGTCACTAAGAGTGGGACGCGACTACGCGACTAACACTTTTACCTACTGACACAAACCTAGCCTGTTCCCTTTCCTCTGGCTTCTCCAGATGCTCTGTGGGTATTCTTTCTATGAACAGTCATTTCAGTGCCATTCTTAGCGTTAAATAAAAAATTCACACCTTCTTGATCTTTCATCATCTTACACTTCACTTCTATCATATCACCCTTACCATTTTCCTTCGTGAGCCTTCCTGAGAAGCACAAGGAAAGAAGTGTACAAGGAAGGAAGTGAAGGCGGAATGATGACATGGGTTCCACTCCATCTAGAGGACTTCATGATATAAATGTCCCACTTGATTCTCAGGAGGTCCTCGAAGAGGCTACTTCTTTACATGTAAGGTTTTTTCCCTAATCTTGAGTTAGACTGAGAGATCCCTTGAATGAAGAGGCCTATATCACTTAACAAAAAGGAAGAGAGTATGTGGGAACAAATATGGAAATCAGAAATCTATCATGGTGTCCAATACTATGTGATAAAGGTAGTTGAGAATTACAGATGCGATTACAACAGGAATTTTGCAAGATTCTGTAGCTTCTGTAAGATGTCATCATGACTAATTCTAAGTCTCATATTCAGTGTTGAGTTAGACTGAGAGATCCCTTGAATGAAGAGGCCTATATCACTTAACAAAAAGGAAGAGAGTATGTGGGAACAAATATGGAAATCAGAAATCTATCATGGTGTCCAATACTATGTGATAAAGGTAGTTGAGAATTACAGATGCGATTACAACAGGAATTTTGCAAGATTCTGTAGCTTCTGTAAGATGTCATCATGACTAATTCTAAGTCTCATATTCAGTGTCCTTCATTGTCTCAGACGGTAAAGTGTCTGTCTACAATGCAGGAGATCCGGGTTCAAGCCCTGGGTTGGGAAGATCCCCTGGAGGAGGAAATGGCAATCCACTCCAGTACTATTGCCTGGAAGATCCCATGGACAGAGGAGCCTGGTAGGCTACAGTCTATGGGGTTGCAAAGAGTCAGACATGACTGAGTGACTTCACTTTCACTTTCATTGTCTGTACATCTTAGACCCTCCTCTTCAAGACACTTGAGTGGGCTTGCTCTCAGAACCCTTGTCACTTGTTTTTCTCTTTGTATTCCCTTTTTTCCAAAGATCTTCAAATTTGCAGAGGTCTCAACATCATAAAAAGTACAGCTCTTAATTTGCTCCATCCCTGCCAGTTACAACATATTATAACTTTTTATTCACTTTCAAATATCTATTATGAAACACACTACTTTTTAAAGTCATCTTCAACTCTTTTTCCAAAAATTGTTTCGTAAAATAAATAAATGTTGACTTTTTTTCTTTGCGGGTTTTGTCCTTTTTCCCTTATACTTCTCGGGAGTCCTTTCTTCTTGAAACTCCCTTCCTCTCTTTAGTTTTGTGATCCAGAGCTATTTAACTAAGAACCATTTTTCCTGACTCCTCTTCTTCTCTTTCATTTGTCCCCTGTATTTTCTCTCTTGTTCACAAACTAGAGGTTGAGTACCTCCCTCTTTGTTAATCATGTCAAATGTTCTTTCTCTTGAGAAATATTACTGTTTTCATGAAAATTGCTTGTGCTACTCAATGAATTATCCAAATTGTAGCCACCAAGTGCTTATCAAATATTTATCTATGAAAAATCTAGTGTTCACCAGATTACCACCATTATGGGTACAATTTAAAACTGATGGTTACTGTATGATTTATATCCAATAAACTGATTTAAACCAGGAGTCAGGGCCCCAAATAGGTAAGTTACATCCCTATATGTCAGTACATGTCTACAGGGCTACTGGAAAGTTAGCAAAAGAAGCAGAACCTGAAAGATGCAAGGAGTATCTTACAACTTTCTTGTAAATATAATATAAAAAGTTAGTAAAAATCTATTCTGGGAGAATATTTTAATAAAAAATTTTAATAAAAATACTGAGCTTACAATTAAAATCAGTAAAAGTAAACACTGATTCAATCAGGTCTGGTGTTATATATAATCATGTGCTACAATAATATATATGACTGTGGACCACCTACTGTTTAGCTCCATGGAAGCTACCCCCGTAATATCTATTAGTTATTCAAAAACTAAAAACAGATTGTGTGTATACCATCTCTCTTTTGTATTTAGGGCTTCCCTGGTGTGGCTTAGACAGTAAAGAATCTGCCTGCAATGTAGGAGACCTGGGTTTGATCCTTGGGTTGGGAAGAGCCCTTGGAGAAGGGAATGGCTGCCCACCCCAGGATTCCTGTCTGGAGAATTTTATGGACAGAAGAGCCTGATAGGCTACCATCCATGGGGATGCAAAGAATTATTTGTCCTTTAAGGACACACTCTGGTATTAATTACTTCCTGACACTTTATACAGTCCTCCCTTCTGTCTCAGTAATGAATTGTGTTTTTCATACACATGCTTGTGATGTTTTGTTTGTATGCCCATTAATGCACTTATTTCTCATTCGAGTTGGACAGAGCACAGTCCAGTGTTTACTTGTGTATACTCAGTAATTTGTGATCTTCATGAGTTAAAGGAGCCTTTCTCCCTCCATCTTTCCTACTTTTCCTCCTTCCTCCCTTTCTCTCTCCTTTCATTCTTTGTTCATATTTTCCCCATTTTGTATCAACATTTTCAATGATGTCAGTTTCATAGCTAACATAGTTAATTTCTCAGCTCTGAAACAAAAGCAAAACACTTCCCTCCCAACTCATGTAAACATTATGTTATTCATAAAAGTTTTAATCCTGTGTTCAAGGTTCCTTTCCTCCCAACAGTTTCTGACAATGAGTCATAGCCGCAGTGCCACCACAGGCAGGTCTCAGGGGGTCATTGTCACTGTTAAGGCAGTGCATTAACTTCACACTGTGGCTTATTAATGGTATTGTCAATACCCCCATGAGGTATGGGTGTTTGTGAATCCCTGACATTTCCTGATTACTTGGCTTGCTTTCTATTCCTTTACCAAGAATTCCTCCCCGCTAAATTGTCAACAGGAAAAACAGTGCCTAATGGCATGTCATGTAGCTATGCACACAATCATCTTCTATTACCTTAGCATTTTATACTGTACCTGTTAATTTTATTTATTTTTCTTCTGCTGGACTAAAACATGTTAATGATTTTCTAGTTATAATGTAGTAAGTTATGCATGGGATTATCAGAATGAGTCTGTCAGTTGACACTGTCCTCAAACTCATTAATACCCATTCAAAATATCTTTCATAAGTTTTATTATTTGCAGATTAGTTTTCTATATGTTAATTTATAATTGGCAGTGTAAAAAGAAGAGTTTGTTCTTTCAGGCAAGATTCAATAACTATGTTGGATAAATGAAAACTGATTACATAGGACAAAATCATTCAACAGCTAAAAAATATTTAATGAGACCTCTTACATACAAAGCATTGGCTTGGGCACTGGCAAATCAGGCGAGAAAAGAAATAAGAGGGGTGATTTCTCTTATGGAGTGCCTTTCAGAGGGACTGGCAGAAAAAACATTCAGACACACACAGATACACATATAATAACTTTAGACAGCAATGTTTGCTGTAATAAAAGAGTCGAGTGCAATGGATTAAATAATATGGTGGAAGGAACTGTGTTACTTCCACTAGAGTGATCAGAAAGAGTTGATGGTATTTGAACTCAGACCTGAATAATGAGAAGGAAGCAGTCACATGGAAGTCTGGGAAAAGAATATTTTGGGCAGAGAAAATTCAAGGGCTTGAAATAAGCATTTTGTTCTGAGAATAGAATGAAGAACAATGTAACTGAAGCATAATGAAAAAGGGATAGTGGGTTAGAGATTCCTTTGAAGATTCAGAGAGGGATCCACTCACATTGAACTTGGGGGTCATTTTGTTCTAAATGTGATGTGAAACCTTTTGGCTGTTTTGAGCAGAGGAATTACATGACTGATTTATGTTTAAAGATGATTCCAGCTATTCTGTGGAGAATGTATTACAGGGAATCAGAGTGGAATTAGAGAGCTCAGTTGGGAAGTTAATATGGTAGTCCAGGTAAGAGATGATGATGGCTTGGGACAAAGAGGTAGAAATGTTGGTAATACCAGTTACTGCACACACACACACACACACACACACACACACACACACACACACACATATGAAGCTTAAATGCAGTGTAACTTGTGGTTGGACTGAATAGGAGGAGTTATAAATAGGAGTGAAGGGTGAGCCCAAAGTTTTTGACTTGAAGAATGCCTGGTAGAAACAGAATTAAAGTGCAGATGTCTGGGGGCAGAGCAAGGTTTAGAGGCACAGATCAAGCTACCTATATTAATACGCAAAATATAAAATGCCTGTTAGACATTCATGATGAGAAAACAGCTCAACAGATGAATCTGGAGCTCAAAGGGAGAGTTCCAGGCTGGAGACAGTAAATTTGAGAATCAGCAATATATGGCCTTCAGAACCACAGGAAAAATGCGACTAGGATACAAGGAGCACAGATCAGCTGCGCTCTTCTTTGCATGAAGCCTTCCTCCCTCCCTTCCTTCCACCCTCCCAGACCCCCACACCCTCACGTTTGC
Source organism: Madoqua kirkii (assembly GCA_006408675.1). Lineage (NCBI taxonomy): Eukaryota > Metazoa > Chordata > Mammalia > Artiodactyla > Bovidae > Madoqua > Madoqua kirkii. The sequence goes on along the minus strand of SJYC01012978.1, from coordinate 95,835 downwards.
TCAGCTAGAAGTGGTCCTCCTCCAAGCTCCCTTCAGTTCGTACCTTTCCCATACCATGGTACTCTCACAGCACTGACAAGATTTTGCCTTCAATTAATGGCAGCCCACCTCAGTATTCTCACCTGGAAAATTCCATGGACGGGGGAGCCTGTCCATGGACTGGGGTCACAACCAGTCAGACTCGACTGAAGGACTAACACTTCATGGCTATTTTATCTTTATCTTCTCTATGAAACCCTCAGTCAGGAGTCCCACATGGAAGTTTCTGATTTTCTGTTCAGTTTGCCTAGAAGCGGTACTTCCATTTCTCCAGCCCTGCTCTTGCCGAGCATTTTTATCTAGCCTACATTTATTCTTTGGGCAGGGCCCTTCCTTCCCCCAAACTTTCCCTAACCTCCCAATCTAAACGAGTCTCTGGCACAACTCCAGACGCAGGGCTTCCCACAAAAGGAAAGCCAGATCAGATATCCATCACTAAAAAAAATATGCATTTCACACCTGTCTACACATGACGGTGGGAAATGATTTATATCAAAACACGCTGTGCATCGAAATGTATTTCTATATAGTTTCACTAAGAAAAATGGGGACTTTTGATTTAATATGTGTATCCGTATGTTGTTTTATATTTAGAAGAGTCCCTTCACAAACAGTATTTAATTAATTTATTAAACTTCTCATACCAGTTAACTATTAAGTTCAGTTCAGTTGCTCAGTAATGTCCAGCTCTTTGTGACCACATGGACTACAGCATGATAGGCCTCCCTGTCCATCACCAATTCCTGGAGCTTGCTCAAACTCATGTCCATCAAGTCGGTGATGCCATCCAACCATCTTATAATCTTTCCCAGCATCAGGGTCTTTTCCAGTGAGTCAGTTCTCTGCATCAGGTGGCAAAATATTGGAGTTTCAGCTTCAGCATCAGTCCTTCCAATGAATATTCAGGACTAATTTACTTTAGGATGGACTGGTTGGATCTCCTTGCAGTCCAAGGGAGCTTCAAGAATCTTCTCCAACACCACAGTTCAAAAGCATCAATTCTTCCATGCTCAGTTTTTTTCATAGTCCAACTCTCATATCCATAAATAATGACTGGAAAACCATAGCTTTGATTAGATGAACCTTAGTCGACTAAGTAATGTCTCTGCTTTTTAATATGCGGTCTAGGTTTGTCATAGCTTTTCTTCCAAGGAGCAAGCGTCTTTTAATTTCATGGCTGCAGTCACCATCTGCAGTGATTTTGGAGCCCCCCAAAATAAAGTCTCTCAGTTTCCATTGTTTCCCTGTCTATTTGTCATGAAGTAATGGGACCAGATGCCATGATCTTAGTTTTCTGAATGTTGAGTTTTAAACCAACTTTTTCGCTCTCCTCTTTCACATTCATCAAGGCATTCTTTAGTTCCTCTTCACTTTCTCCTATAAGGGTGGTGTCATCTGCATATCTGAGGTTATTGATATTTCTCCTGGCAATCTTGGTTCCAGGTTGTGCTTCATCCAGCCTGGCATTTCACATGATGTACTTTGCATATAGGTTAAATAAGCAAGATGACAATATACAGCCTTGACATACTCCTTTCCATGTCTGATTTTAACTGTTGCTTCTTGATCTGCATACAGACTTCTCAGAAGGCAGGTAAGATGGTCTAGTAGTCCCATCTGTTGAAGAATTTTCCACAGTTTGGTGGTTTACACAGTCAAAGGCTTTGGCCTAGTCAATAAAGCAGAAGTAGATGTTTTTCTGGAACTCTTTTGCTTTTTCTATGATCAATTGGATGTTGGCAATTGGATCTCTGGTTCCTCTGACCTTTCTAAATCCAGCTTGAACATCTTGAAGTTCATAGTTTACATACTTTTGAAACTTGATTTGGGGAAATTTGAGCATTACCTTGTTAATGTGTGAGATGAGTGAAACTGTGGTAATTTAAACATTCTTAGGCATTCCCCTTCTTTGGGACTGGGATGAAAACTGACCTTTTCCAGTCCTGTGGCCACTGCTGAGTTTTTCAAATTTGCTGGCATATTGAGTCCAGCACTTTTAAAGCATCATCTTTTAGGATCTGAAATAGCCCATCTGGCATTCCATCATTTCCACTAGCTTTGTTCATAGTGATGCTTCCTAAGGCCAATTTGACTTTGCTTTCCGGGATGTCTGGCTCTAGGTGAGTGATCATACCGTCGTGGTTATCTGGGTCGTGAAGATCTTTTTTGTATAGTTCTTCTGTGTACTGTTGCCACCTCTTCTTAATATCGTCTGCTTCTCTTGGGTCCCTACCATTTCAGTCCTTCATTGTGCTCATCTTTACATGAAATGTTTCCTTAGCAGCTCTAATTTTCCTGAAGAGATCTCTAGTCTTTCTTGTTTTCCTCTATTTCTTTGCATTGATCACTAAGGAAGGCTTTCTTATCTCTCCTTGCTATTTTTTGGAATGCTGCATTCAAATGGGTATATCTTTCCTTCTCTCCTTTGCCTTTAGCTTCTCTTCTTTGCTCAGCTATTTGTAATACCTCCTCAGACAATCATCCTGCCTTTTTGCATTTCTTTTTCTTGGGGATCGTTTTGATTACTGCTCCCTATACAATTAACTGTTAGTATGGTCATACTATGGGGCTTCCCTGGCGGCTCAGTGGTAAGCAGTCCAGCTGCAATGACACAGGTTCAATCCCTGAGTCTGAAAGGGTCCCTGAAGAAGGAACCAGCAACCCTCTCCAGTATTCTTGCCTGGGAAATCCCATGGACATGGTAGCCTGTTGGGCTGCAGTCCATGGGGTTGCAAAAGAGTTGGATATGACTTAGAAACTAAAACAACAACAACGATTATACTATGTATGAGAAAAGTAAACATTAGGAGACTTTAAAATTTTTTCTAACTTATAAGATAGTAGCAGTACTGAAAGCCAGATTGAGAACTCTCCTATGATTGCAATTTTCCTTCCACCCTAACAACTTGTTCAGAAGTCTCAAATTTTCATGTTAGCCTTGATTTAAGTTTTAATCTTCCTTCTTTTCACCGTGTATATTTACATTCACACCTTCACAGGTGTTTGCATATACATTTTCAAGAGAACAGCTCTCCGCCTGGCTTGGAGAATTCCAGGGACTGTATAGTCCATGAGGTCGCAAAGAGTCAAACACAACTGAGTGACTTTCATTTTCATTCATTACATTAAGTGGTCAAACAGGCTAGACCATTTAGAAAAGTCATGGATGAGAAGTGAGAAGGGCAGTATGATTTATAAAATAAAGCTCTATAAAGATCTACCTGAGGTAGTGCACTCGAATATAAAAGTTAAATTCTGGGAATAAGATTGTGCAAGCTAAGTCACTTCAGTCATGTCCACCTCTTTGCAACACCAAGACCTGTATCCCTCCAGGCTCCTCTATCCATGGGATTCTCCAGGCAAGAATACTGGAATGGGTTGCCATGCTCTCCTCCAGGGGATCTTCCCAACCTAGGGATTGAACTCGGATCTTTTGTCTGCTGCATTTGGAGGCATGTTCTTTAACACTCTTGCTTTGTCAGCACATGTGTCTCCTCAGACAATTCATTTCCGAGTGTTAGACAAGACCCCCTGGAAGGGGTCTTTCTTCTTGCAACAAATGGCGACTCTAACGGGGACTCTTCTTCGCTGAGACTGACATCCTGACCACTCAGGGTACTCAAGGGCCAGCTTCTCTGCCAATGGACCAGGCCCAGTGGTCACAACTGGGATCCTTTTGTCCCTGGTCTCCTCCTGACGCGGACAACTGGCCAGAGTGCCCCTACCGGTAAGGAACAAGAGACTTTATTGATCTCTCTCCTCTTCCCTCTTTCTTTCCTCTATTAACCCTGCCTATCCTTCCCTGTTTTTCTAGTCCCCCAGGCCTGGACACAGGAATCTGGTTGAAGGGCCCTCAACCTGAGCTGAGGATTGGAAACTGATCACTTCTTCTTGACAGAAAACTCAAATTTTGGTTCTGATCTGGTCTGATTTCTGGTAGGGCCGAGTTCCAGTCCTCCCTTCTCTGGAGGCCCAGGGAAATGTCTCATAATGCCTGGGTATCTGTAGGTGGCAGGAGATGTCTGTAAGGCCATCCCTTTTACCCTAGCACACCCCTCCCCCTGCCGTCTCCTGCCTCCTCCCCCTTCTTCTTTCAACCTGGCTTCCTTTCCTCCCTTGAAATCTTTGATATTAGTACTTGGATCTGAAGTTCTGTGTCTCTATAGGAGGTTTTCTGAGAGACTGTATTCTTGTATTTAAGGGCTTCCCTGGTAGTGCAGAGGTTAAAGCGTCTGCCTGCAATGTGAGAGAACTGGGTTTGATCTTTGGGTTGGGAAGATCCCCTGGAGAAGGAAATACTCCACTCCAGTATTCTTGCCTGGAGAATCCCATGGACAGAGGAGTTTGGTGGGCTACAGTCCTCGGGTCGCAAAGAGTCAGACACGACTGAGCGACTTCACTTTCCCTTTCAGTGCCACATGGGATTAAGACCACTGGGTATTTAAATAAATGTCCTAAAGGTACTGCACAGTGGGTAGAATAAAGTTTATGTCTTAACACCTCATTGTTACATAATTTTTTTCAAGTTTCTTTCATTGCATTTAATTTTAAATCATTGTATTCCCAGTAGGTATAATTAAGGTACAAGTAGATGATGACTGCAGCCATGAAATTAAGACACTCCTTGGAAGAAAAGTTATGACCAATCTAGATAGCATATTGAAAAGCAGAGACATTACTTTGCCAACAAAGGTCTGTCTAGTCAAGGCTGTGGTTTTTCCTGTGATTATGTATGGATGTGAGAGTTGGACCGAGAAGAAAGCTGAGTGCCAAAGAATTGATGCTTTTGAACTGTGGTGTTGGAGAAGACTCTTGAGAGTCCCTTGGACTGCAAGGAGATCTAACCAATCCATTCTGAAGGAGATCAACCCTGGGTGTTCTTTGGAAGGAATGATGCTAAAGCTGAAACTCCAGTGCTTTGGCCACCTCATGCGAAGAGTTGAGTCATTGGAAAAAACCCTGATGCTGGGAGGGATTGGAGGCAGAAGGAAAAGGGGACGACAGAGGATGAGATGACTGGATGGCATCACCGACTCGACGGATGTTTATGTATGGATGTGAGAGTTGGACCGAGAAGAAAGCTGAGTGCCAAAGAATTGATGCTTTTGAACTGTGGTGTTGGAGAAGACTCTTGAGAGTCCCTTGGACTGCAAGGAGATCTAACCAATCCATTCTGAAGGAGATCAACCCTGGGTGTTCTTTGGAAGGAATGATGCTAAAGCTGAAACTCCAGTGCTTTGGCCACCTCATGCGAAGAGTTGAGTCATTGGAAAAAACCCTGATGCTGGGAGGGATTGGAGGCAGAAGGAAAAGGGGACGACAGAGGATGAGATGACTGGATGGCATCACCGACTCGACGGATGTAAGTTTGAGTGAATTCTGGGTGTTGGTGATGGACAGGGAGGCCTGGAGTGCTGCTATTCATAGGGTCGCGAAGAGTCGGACATGACTGAGCAACTGAACTGAACTGAACAGAACTGTAACAACAAACAAGTTATTTTCTGATGCTTAGGTTATAGCAGACCCAGAAAACAACCAGAATTATATTCTCCACATTCAGTACAAATCTTAGAGCATTCTTAAAATATTGATCAAGAGTGGGATGTCTTATATTTTAACAATTTTTCTTTTATTTCAATTAAATATTGCCTAGTGAAAGCCAGGGTTTAAGGCACATAGAAATACCCAGTTAAAAATTTTTTCAGTTATTCTGAGATAATTTTTTTTCATCTAGATAAATTCTAAAGGGAAAAAAAAATTACCCAGATATTTTATTCACTTGTCCCAAAGTCATCAAAAAGGGACATGATCTCTGTAATTTATCTGTTCACCAAGTAAGGGAATTATGTTAACTATAACAAATATTCATAGATGCATAGTAGAAAAAGGATTGACTTTGAATCAGACAGAGCTGAATTTGAGTTGATCTGCCCCCTCAACTTATTAGAAGATTAGCTTTTGAGTAGTTAACTTCCATGTAACTCACTTTCATAATTTGCAAAATGGGACAAAAGCACCACTTCTACATAGTTATTGTTATAATTAATGTTAAAATACAAAATGAACCATCCTAAACAAGACACTATAGGAAAGGGTCATTGTGTAGATAAGATTAACATTTACAATATAAGGCTCACAATATCTAGTATTTTTCCTGGCCCCTAATAAGCCCTTGATAAATATTTGTTGAAGAAGGCAAGCTGGTTGTCTAAGGAGGCCTTAAAAATGCCTAAGAAAAGAAGAGAAGCAAAAGGCAAGGTAGAAATGGAAAGATAATACCCAACGGAATGCAGAGTTTCAGAGAAGAGCAAGAAGACGTACGAAAGCCTTAAGTGAAAAATGCAAAGAAATAGAGGAAAACAATAGAGTGGGAAAGACTAGAGATCTCTTCAAGAGAATTAGAGATACAAAGGGAACATTTCATGCAAGGATGGGCATGATACAGAAGACACGATAAAGGACAGAAACAGTAAGGACTTAACAAAGGTAGAAGAGATTAAGAAGAGGTGGCAAGAATTCACAAAAGAACTATACAAAAAAGATCTTAATGAAAGGGATAACCTTGATGGTGTGGTCACTCACCTAGAGCCAGACGTCCTAGAGTGTGAAGTCAAGTGGGCCTTAGGAAGCATTACTGCAAACAAAGCTAGTGGAGGTGATGGAATTTCAGCTGAGCTATTTTAATTCTAAAACATGATGCTGTTAAAGTGCTTCATTCAATATGCCAGCAAGTTTGCAAAACTCAGCAGTGGCCACAGGGTTGGAAAAAGTCAATTTTCATTCCAATCCCAAAGAAGGGCAATGCCAAAGAATGTTCAAACTATCAGACAGTTGTGCTCATTTTTCATGCTATGAAGGTCGTGTTCAAAGTCTTCAAGCTAGGCTTCAGCAGTATTTGAACCAATAACTTCCAGATGTACAGTTAGTTACTTTAGTCGCTCAGTCGTGTATGACTTTTTGTGACCCCATGAATCACAACATGCCAGGCCTCCCTGTCCATCACCAACTTCCGGGGTTCACTCAGACTCATGTCCATTGAGAAGGTGATGCCATCCAACCATCTTATCCTCTGTCATCGGCTTCTCCTCCTGCCCTCAATCTTTCCCAGCATCAGGGTCCTTTCAAATGAGTCAGCTCTTCGCATCAGGTGGCCAAAGGATTGGAGTTTCAGCTTCAACATCAGTCCTTCCAATGAACACCCAGGACTGATCTTCTTCAGGATGGACTGGCTGGATCTCCTTTCAGTCCAAGGGACTCTCAAGAGTCTTCTCCAACACCACAGTTCAAAAGCATCAGTTCTTCGGCACTCAGCTTTCTTTTAGACCAACTCTCACATCCATACATGGCCAGTGGAAAAACTATGGCCTTTTTTTTTTTTTAGTACTTTATTCTACGTTACAATACTGTATATGGACCTTTGTTGACAAAGTAATGTCTCTACTTTTAAATATGTCCAAGCTGGGTTTAGAAAAGGCAGAGGAACCAGAGATAAAATTGCCAACATCCGTTGGATCACAGAGAAAGCAAGTGAATTCCAGAAAAATATTTACTTTTGTTTTACTCTCACATCCATACATGGCCAGTGGAAAAACTATGGCCTTTTTTTTTTTTTTAGTACTTTATTCTACGTTACAATACTGTATATGGACCTTTGTTGACAAAGTAATGTCTCTACTTTTTAATATGTCCAAGCTGGGTTTAGAAAAGGCAGAGGAACCAGAGATAAAATTGCCAACATCCGTTGGATCACAGAGAAAGCAAGTGAATTCCAGAAAAATATTTACTTTTGTTTCAATGACTACATGAAAACTTTGACTGTGTTGATCACAACAAACCATGAAAAATTCTTAAAAGAGATGGGTCAGACCACTTTACCCTCCTCATGAGAAATCTGTATGTGGATGAAGAAGCAACAGTTAGAACTTTACATGGAACAATGAATTGGTTCAAAATTGCAAAAGGAGAATGACAAGGTTATATATTGTCATTCTGTTTACTTAACTTCTATGAAGAATACATCATGAAAAGTCTGGATGAATCCCACCAATCTGGATGAATGCTAAGCTGGAATCAAGATTGCTGGGATAAATACCAACAACTTCAGATATGCAGATAATACCATTCTAATGGCAGAAAACAAGGAGAACTAAAGAGCCTCTTGATGAGGATGAAAAAGAGAGTGAAAAAGCTGGCTTAAAACTCAACATTCAAAAAACTAATGGCATCTGGTCCCACCAGTTCAGTTCCATCAATTCAGTTAATCATTCATGTCTCACTCATTGCCAACCCATGGACTGCAGCATGCCAGGCCTCTGTGTCCATCGCCAACACCTGGAGCTTTCTCAAGCTCATGTCCAGAGATGGTGATGCCATCCAACCCATCTGATCTTCTGTTGTCCCCTTCTCCTCTCACCTTCAATCAATCCCAGTATCTGGGTCTTTTCCAATGAGTCAGTTCTTCACATCAGGTGGCCAAAGTATTGGAGTTTCAACTTTAGCGTCAGTACTTCCAATGAATAGTCAGGACTGATTTCCTTTAGGATGGACTGGTTGGATCATGTTGCAGTCCAAGGGACTTTCAAGTGTCTTCTCCAGCACCACAGTTCAAAAGCAGCAATTCTTCCATGCTCTGTGTTCTTTATAGTCCAACTCTCACATCCATACATGATTACTGGAAAAACCATACCTTTAACTAGATGACCTTTGTTGGCAAAGTAATGTCTCTGCTTTTTAATATGATATTTAGGTTGGTCATAGCTTTTCTTCCAAGGGAAGCTACTTTATTTTATGGCTGCAGTCACCATCTGCAGTGATTTTGGAGCCCCCCCAAAACAAAGTCCATCACTGTTTCCATTGTTTCCCCATCTATTTACCATGAAGTGATGGGACCAAATGCCATGATCTCAGTTTTCTGAATGTTGAATTTTAAACTAACTTTTTTACTCTCTTCTTTCACTTTCATCAAGAGACATTTTAGTTCTTCTTCCCTTTCTGCCATAAGTGTTGTGTCATCTGCATATCTGAGATTATTTATATTTCTCCCAGCAATCTTGATTCTAGCTTGTGCTTCATCCAGCCCAGCATTTCTCATGATGTAATCTGCATTTAAATTAAATAAGCAGGGTGACAATATACAGCCTTGACATATTCCTTTCTTGATTTGGAACCAGTCTGTTGTTCCATGTCCATTTCTAATGGTTGCTTCTTGACCTGCATACAGATTTCTCAGGAGGCAGGTCAGGTGGTCTGGTATTCCCATCTCTTTCAGAATTTTCCAGTTTGTTGTGATCCACACAGTCAAAGGTGTTTGCGTAGTAAATAAAGCAGAAGTAGATGTTTTTCTGTAACTCTCTTGCTTTCTCCATGATCTAATGGATATTGGTAATTTGATCTCTGGTCCCATCACTTCATGGCAAATAGAAGGGAAAAATGTATAAGCAGTGACAGATTTTATTTTCCTGGACTGCATAATCATTGTGGACTGTGACTACAGCCATGAAATTAAAAGACAATTGCTCCTTGGAAGGGAAGCTATGAGAAACCTAGAAAGCATATTAAAAAGCAGAGACATTGCTTTGCCAACAAAAGTCTGTATAGTCTAAGCTATGGTTTTTCTAGTAGTCATTTATGGATGTGAGATTTGGACTATAAAGGAAGCTGAGCATGCAGATTTGATGCTTTCCAACCGTGGTGTTGGAGAAGGCTCTTGAAAGTCCTGGACTGCAAGGAGATCAATCCAGTCAATGCTAAAGGAAGTCAATCCTGAATATTCACTGGAGGGACTGATGCTGAAGCTCCAGTACTTTGGCCACCTAATGCCAAGAGCTGACTCATTGGAAAAGACACTGACTGAGGGACTGAACAACAACAACAAATATTTGTTGAATGAGTGAATACTAGAAACTGCTAACTGCCATACTGAAAAGACAACCCAGTGTGTCAACAGCTCTTCACATGAACAAAACATCCATCTCATTTCATTCAACAAATATGTGTATCAAATGCCTGGTCTGTCTTAGGCACTGTATGGGTATAGTAGATATGTGTAACTTTCAAACAAGTTAGTAAAAGAGATCCCTGAATAGGCAATTTCCATACACTGTGATGAATTCAGTAAGCACAAGAATAATATGAACTTCTAGGAAGCTCCCAACTCGTTTTGAGTAATTTGTTAAGTCTTTTCCAAGAATGACTGAGATGGATGAGCCTGTACAAAAATAGCAGAAGAACTGGGGTGATGAAAGCATATGATAGGTGGAGGGAACGTGTAAACACTAGAAAAAAACCTGCTCATTATGGGCCTGTCGAGCTACAGTGAGGAAATTATACACCGTTAAAACACTTGCTCATTTCTGTCAGTTTGTGCCACTCTCTGGATCCCTCAGCCACTATTGCTTTCACTTGCATCCAGACTGACCTTTAGCAGATCAGCAGCTCTATCTGTCTTCTACCTGCTCAGCTTTGAGGTTGTGCCAGTTCCTGCAAGGAGGTCAATCTAGTCAGTCCTAAATGAAATCAACCTTGAATATTCATTGAAAAAGCTGATGCTGAAGCTCCAATACTTTGGCCACCTTATGTGAAGAACCGACTCATTGGAAAAGACCTCAATGCTAGGAAAGACTGAGGGCAGGAGAAAGGGATGACAGAGGATGAGATGCTTGGATAGTATCACCAACTCAATGGATATGAGTTTGCGCAAATTCCAGGAGATGGTGAAGGACAGTGAAGCCTAGGATGCTGCAGTCCATGGGGGTCACAGAGTCAGACATGACTTAGTGACTGATTAACATCAAGGACTATTCCTGCTGTTGTCTGACATCAATTCCTGACCCTTCTCTGGCTCCCTTCCTATACACTGCTCTTGGCATGAAGACAATGGTTTGCCCGTGCAGGCTGCTGATACACTTGATCTTCAGACATCATCGCAGCCTAAGCTGTGGGGGTAAAAATGGTCCTGATGCCTTTAACCTTGGAGCCTTTTTGGTTTTTATTAATTGAGGAGATATGTTTGAAGTTCCTTTTTTATGCCAGACACCGTCATAGATCTTGGGGCATCAGAACAACCTGTCCTTCAGGAGCTCATTATCCAGCTAGGTAAATGACATGAGAACAAATGAATAGCACAGCAAGAGAGGCACTGATGAAAACCTGTGCAAAGATCTAATAAAACAGAGACAAGGCTTATCAAGCAGTCAGTTTACTAATGCAAATAAATGAGAGGGCAGTTGAGCATCTATACCACAAATGCCTGCATCAGGCATCATGGTGTTGATTTTGTTTATTTATAGCTAAATCAACCCTTTTATATTGCAGAATCAATTTTGGCATGTAAGCAGCTTTCTTGACTCTGAATTTCAGATAAATCATTAGAATATTTGATTCTAACTTAATACTCACATTTTATTTTTTGAACAGAACTCAATATGTAGATTTTTTGTGGGGGAGGGGAAGGGGTGGTTGGCAGAGAAGAGAAATTCCATCCTTGTGGGACTGCATATGATAAAACTTGAACAAAAAAAGTGACATAAATCCATTCATTAAATGGATTCATTTAAAAATGGACATAAACCCATTCCTTAAAATAAGATATTGTATGCAATTTTCCAATGACAGTTTAGTTCACATTGATTTATCTTTGTAAAAAAATGACTTCTGGCATGAATTACAATTTATTTAAAAGAAATAGTTCCTAATTCACATGACTTGTCACCATTTGCCCTGGTGGATGAGTAACTAAATTCCTATTTTGTGTTTGATGCCACATGAGGTACTGGTGGAAATGAAATGGATGGTAGGGCCCTGTCCTGAAAGAGCTGTCAGTCTAATCACAGAGATTCAGGTTGTTCTGGTGTGGTGTAGCAAAGGGCTCCTCTAAGTCAGGATGGGGCCAGCATAGAGAGGAGCCGTGGAAGGTTTCCTGGGCCAGAGAAGTAACCTGAATTGAGCTTTGGAAGCAAATTCTACTGTTACTAACCACCATTCAATGTTGACCTCATTTTCTTTTCATCTCTTTGTTCAATGATTTGGGGTAGCTTTATTGATGGAATTAGCATATGTTGAGTTTGGAGGTGAATCCATTTGAAACCAGGGTATGGACATGTTCACCTACTCTGCTGGGTGAAGGTTGTGGAACACAAAGAGGACTCTGCACCTTTGGTTCTTCTTTAAATAAGGTGCCACTAATTCTTAAAGAGAAGGCTACAAGCACATTGCAGTTCTGCGGATGGCAGAGGTGATAGGATGGAACCAGGAGAGGATACTCTATCCCCAGTGAAGCTGGAAAGGGGCCTGGTCAAATCCTCCATCTACTCTAAGCAGTTTTTCTTTTCTCTATTACAAGAGAAAGGATCACATTTAATATTAATGTATTTTGACTACTGTCCTTATTTTGTAGTCATTTTCCTACATTCCTGAGAATAATGTATAGATGTGTAATAATTCTGGTGTTTGGTATTTCAAAAGAATAATGGTCTTTGCTCAGCCATGTAGAAAGGAAGACCCGAGTGACCTGCTTTTTATGCTTTTAGTTATAAGTAAGAAACATCATCTGTGCAGTCAAAGCAATTAGAAATAGGGTTGCACGTAGAACAGATCCCATCTACATACATCTGCAAATCACTGCTCTCTCTATGTCGGGGGCTATGCTATACTTCCTGACCATACTCCTCAGCTACTCTCTACCATGTCTGCCCACCACAATTTGGCTATTTCACAGACACAGCAGTCTCAACAGCTGCACTTACAGCTTACTGCCCCAAACTTCCTTGTCATCTTATGTTTCATAATATTGTTGATAGATGCTACCACCCACTAAGGTCCTTAAGCCAGAACTTTAGGAGTTCCCACCTTCTCTCCTATCTCTCCCATGACTTTTCCTATTAACTCCTAATAAAATGAGCATTGAATCAGAGCCAAGGCCTGTCATTCCATCATAAATGTCTCTCAGACAAGTTTCTTCATCCTATTGATTCTGATTAGACAGGAGTACTTCAAACCTATAGTCTAGTTCCATGGCTCCACAATCAAACTTTTCTGATATAATTGATGACATCATCCTCCTGCTTAAGGCAGCTTCCTGTGAGCTGCAGGACAAAGTCCAAAATTACTTACTTAATACGTTCTGTGCTACTCTTCCTAGCCTGGTCCCAGCTCTTAGTCCTCATCTGCTCCCCCTCTTCCTAGAGGGAAATGCCTCTCTGGAAACACTGGAAGCTCTGATTACTCCCTTAAAAGCCCTCAATGTTAGCTCAGACCTGATCTCCTTTAGGAAATTTTCCTGGACCCCAGGCTGGCTAGAGACCCTCTTTCATCCTCCTTTAGCACCTCTCTCTCTTAGTCAGTGTGTTCTAGTACTTCCTTTTCTCATCTGTCCTTTCCTATGGGCTCCTTAAGGGCACGTGTGATGATTTGTTTTATCTGTCTTTAGCATCTCCTGGACTTTCCAGGTGGTGCGAGTGGTAAAGAATCTGCCTGCCAATGCAGGAAATGTAAGAGATGCAGGTTCGACCCCTGAATTGGGAAGATACCCTAGAGAGGGGCATGGCAACTCATTCCAGTATTCTTAACTGGAGAAACCCACCGAGAGAGGAACCTGATGTGCCGTAGTCCATGGGGTCGCACAGAGTTGGACACGACTGAAATGACTTTGCACACGTGCATGTTGGGTTTTGCACAGTACAGGTGCTCAATAAGGGCTCTTTGTGTTAAGGCATAGATGCATGAGTGGATGAATGAATCAGTAAGTGAAAGAACTGGATTATGATTAGCTGTAGAATGAACTCCAAGTAAAAAATAATGCTGAATACACAGAATCCAACGTTTACACAAGCTCCTTATGACATCCTAAAGACTCCATTACTGATGTTCCCTGTGACCGCTAATGAGTCTCTTAATCTCTCATCTGTAAAGCTTAATTAGTGCTTCAGCAATAAGTGCAAGCCCATAAAATGCTAGGTGTTCATTGCTTCAGAAATACCATCATGCTCACAGTCATTTGGAATAAAACTATTAGATGGGCAACTATACTCCATTTTCAATTAAAAATGCTAGATTCCCTCTTCCCTGAAATAGATTTAATGGCAGCTGTCTCCCAGCTGTTCCTGAAGATGCCTCAGCTTCAAACATGGGGATATTACTACATCAGAGATGCAAAGGCCTTTAATTCCACAGCAAGCTTCCATGATGCCTGCACCTGGGGGCGGGTGCAGGCTAAGTAATCAGAGTGAATGAAGGGGGGCAAACAGGCAGTTCTCCTAATGGAAACAGTCAAGGGGCTGGTAGTGAGAAAGCCAGCAATTTTATGGTTTCTCTACTGGACCTGAATCATTGCACTGATGATTCCTCTCCAATGCAGAGGAAAGAAAATGGAATGTGTACTTCCCACAGCTTTTAACCAACTAGGGAATTAAGGAAAGTGTACATTAAAAAAAAAAAAGTTTTAAGCTACATATAGAGATGACATGGCATTAAAACATTCCATTCAAATGAATCCAACAAGCCTGTTTTTGAGGTTCTACTGTCTACATTCAGTGCTGTGGGAGGACCACTGATGAATGGATGAGAAATAGCTCCAAGCCTCTGCAGTTTCACATAAGTAGAGGTAGAATGTGTCACTAACATAAATGAACCTGTTTTAATGGCTATTGGGAAATATGAAGTACTGCATGAAGAGCAAAGAGCAAAGTGATTTCTGACTTGAGATATAGGAAAAGCTTTGCAGAGAGTGTAGAATCTAGTGGTCTGGGCAGGCTTCCAAGCTGAAGCCTTCATCCCTACCTCATTCTGGGAAAAAAAAAAAACCCTGAGAAATGAAGATTAACAGTGTACAGCAAAGTATCACCATAATGACTGAAGACACTGAGCTGGGAGACAAGTCTAATGGAGAACTGTTACGCCTCCATGGGAAACAGGCTGCCAGGTGAGATCTGGGAACTCATGACAGCTCTCACCCTAAAAAGAAAGATCACTCCCTGAAGAAGAAAGATAAAAATGAGCTGATCCTCATTTTTCCTCCAAAACTTACCAATCAGAGAAGTCACTCTACATCCTCAGAGAGAAGCCCAGAATACAGGCTGCCAGGTGAGATCTGGGAACTCATGACAGCTCTCACCCTAAAAAGAAAGATCACTCCCTGAAGAAGAAAGATAAAAATGAGCTGATCCTCATTTTTCCTCCAAAACTTACCAATCAGAGAAGTCACTCTACATCCTCAGAGAGAAGCCCAGAACCACACTAATTAAGCTCCCTCTGAGAAAGGGACCTAGAGCCAGACATCCTGGAATGTGAAGTCAAGTGGGCCTTAGCAAGCATCACTATGAAAAAAGCTAGTGGAGGTGATGGGATTCCAGTTGAGCTATTTCAAATCCTAAAAGACGATGCTGTGAAAGTGCTGCACTCAACATGCCAGCAAATTTGGAAAACCCAGCAGTGGCCACAGTACTGGAAAAGGTCAGTTTTCATTCCAATCCCTAAGAAAAGCAATGCCAAAGAATGCTCAAACTACTGCCCAATTGTACTCATCTCACACAGTAGCAAAGTAATGCTCAAAATTCTCCAAGCCAAGCTTCAACAGTACATGAACCATAACTTCCAGATGTTCAAGCTGAATTTTGAAAAGGCAGAGGAACCATAGATCAAATTGCCAACATCCACTGGATCACTGAAAAAGCAAGAGAGTTCCAGGAAAACATCTATTTCTGCTTTATTGACTATGCAAAAGACTTTGTGTAAATCAAAGCAAACTGTAGCAAATTCTTTAAGAGATGGGAATACCAGACCACTGGACCTGCCTCTTGAGAAATCTGTATGCAGGTCAGGAAGCAACAGCTAGAACTGGACACGGAACAACCAACTGGTTACAAATTGGGAAAGGAGTATGTCAAGGCTGTATATTGTCACCCTACTTATTTAACTTCTATGCAGAGTACATCATGTGAAATGCTGGACTTGATGAATCACAGGCTGGACTCAAGACTGCCAGGAGAAGTATCAACAACCTCAGATATGCAGATGACACCACTCTAATGGCCGAAAGTGAAGAGGAACTAAAGAGCCTCTTGATGAAGGTGAAATAGGAAAATGAAAAAGCTGGCTTAAAACTCAGCATTCAAAGAACTAAGATCATGACATCCAGTCTCATCACTTCATGACAAATAGAAGGGGGAAAAATGTGAACAGTGGCAGTTTTTATTTTCTTGGCCTACAAAATCAATGCAGACAGAGACTGCAGCCATGAAATGAAAAGATGCTTACTCCTTGGAAGAAAGCTCTTTCAAACCTAGACAGCCTGTTGGGCCTCCCTGGTGGCTTAGGCTATAAAGAATCTGTTCATAGTGTGGGAGACCTGGGCTGGGAAGATCCCCTGGGGACTACCCACTCGTTTTCTTACCTGGAGAATTCCATGGACAGAGGAACCTGGAGGGCTGTATAAAACATGACTGGCTAACACAAAAAAAGACAGCATGTTAGAAAGCAGAGGCGTCACTTTGTTGACAAAGGTCTGCATAATCAAAGCTATGGTTTTCTGGTAGTCATGTAGAGATGTAAGAGCTAGACCATAAAGAAGGCTGAGCACCGGAGAATTGATGCTTTCAAATGATAGTGCCGGAGAAGACTCTTGAGAGCCCCTTGGAGGCTCTCAAGGAGATGAAACCAGTCAATTCTAAAGGCAATCAACCCTGAATATTCATTGGAAGGACTGGTACTGAAGCTCCTATATGTTGGCCACTTGATACCAAGAGTCAACTCACTGGAAAAGACCCTGATACTGGCAAAGACTGAAGGCAGGAGAAGGGGCTGACAGAGGATGAGGTGGTTGGATGGCATTAGTTGACTCAATGGACATGAGTTTGAGCAAACTCAGGGGAATAGTAAAGGACAGGGAAGCCTGGTGTGCCGCAGTCCATGGGGTCACAGACTTGGACATGATTTAGTGAATAAACAATTGCTGATTCATGTGGATGTATGGCAGAAACCAACATAATATTGTAAAGCAATTACCCTCCAATTAAAAATAAATACATTTAAAATAATAAGAAAGAAGAAATAAAAAAGGCTCTCTGGAGAAGATAATACTGCATCTCCTTGTATGTGACTTTTCCTTTAAAATATCTTTCCTTCCAAGCCTGCCAGCTGCAATTTAAGCGCTTATTTTTTCCCCATTATTTCCGGATTGGCACAGGAGCTGATTTAGCATATAATTGGTGTCTCATGTGTATACAGTAGGTAGTGTATACCACTGCTATATATAGTATGTTTATAAAATGCTCATCATGGAATCAGATTCTAAATCAGCAATTCTCTTTCACGTGCAGCTGCATCCAAATGCCTCTTTCCCTGGAGAAGGAAATATTTTATTTTCCCTCCAAGGCCACACAAAGACAGGGACACAAAGAGGAGCTGAGAGAAGGCAGTTTTTCTCAGGGAGAGCTACCTTTTCCTGACAGTATGCTGGAGCAATCCCTGTGTTTGGTTCTGTCATGAAGGACTGATGCACTTTTGTATGGATTCCCAGAGGGAGAAGCATTTATATTTTGTGATTCCCTGTGAGAATTAGAATAACACTTTGCAAGTGCCCGCTCAATTGTTGTTATTGTTGTTTAGTCACTAAGTCATGTCTGACTCTTGTGACCCCATGGGCTGTAGTTGGCCCTCCAGGCTCCTCTGTCCATGAGATTTTCTAGGCAAGAATACTGGAGAGGATTGCCATTTCCTCCTCCAGGGTATCTTCCTGACCCAGAGATCAAAACTGGATCTCCTGCAATGGCAGGCAGATTCTTTATTACTGATCCACCAAGGAGGAGCTGAGCCCACGCACTCAAAGTTTATTTGTTAATCAAGTAAAATGTAATAAATGGGTAGCTGTAGCAGCTGTGCAAAGCCACGTTCCCTATCTTTCAATTTTGGATGGTGCAGTGTATAACTGACACAATGGGGCACACACAAAGATTTAGTATTTTTGACCTTATATCCAAGAAAGAAAGAAAGTGAAGTCACTCACTCATGTCCGACTCTTTGTGATCCCGTATCTGGATCTCCTGCAATGGCAGGCAGATTCTTTATTACTGATCCACCAAGGAGGAGCTGAGCCCACGCACTCAAAGTTTATTTGTTAATCAAGTAAAATGTAATAAATGGGTAGCTGTAGCAGCTGTGCAAAGCCACGTTCCCTATCTTTCAATTTTGGATGGTGCAGTGTATAACTGACACAATGGGGCACACACAAAGATTTAGTATTTTTGACCTTATATCCAAGAAAGAAAGAAAGTGAAGTCACTCACTCATGTCCGACTCTTTGTGATCCCGTAGACTGTAGTCTACCAGGCTTCTCTGTCCATGGAATTTTCCAGGCAAGAGTACTGGAGTGGGTTGCCATTTCCTTCTCCAGGGGACCTTCCTGACCCAGGGATCAAACCCAGGTCTTCTGCATTGCAGGCAGCCGCTTTACCCTCTGAGCCACCAGGGAAGCCCACCTTATATCCATGGGCTGCATAAATGTCATGTGCATTTAACTCTACATGGATGAAGCTGATCCAGAGAATACATGCAAAATTGCAAGTTGATAGGAAAGTGTTTTTGTCTGAACAGAGGTTTCATAACTTTCATCAATTTCTTATAGAATCCACAATTCAAAAATTAAGGACCATGTTCAAAACCAAACCTCTAAATTCATAGAATTCAACTCATCAAATATTTACTGCACTCATCTCCATGGGCTGCATAAATGTCATGTGCATTTAACTCTACATGGATGAAGCTGATCCAGAGAATACATGCAAAATTGCAAGTTGATAGGAAAGTGTTTTTGTCTGAACAGAGGTTTCATAACTTTCATCAATTTCTTATAGAATCCACAATTCAAAAATTAAGGACCATGTTCAAACCTCTAAATTCATAGAATTCAACTCATCAAATATTTACTGTACTCATCAAATATTTAATCACATTTTTCCTGGAAATGTTGATATGTATATATCTTGGCACCACTTCCATTCAGTTATAATAACCAAAAACCTAGAAGGTCATTGTAGACATTATCTCTCCCAGATGTAATCTAGCATCAAGTGCTGTCAAGTCTACTGATCACATACTTTTCAAATCCACTCACTTTTCTCCAGTTCTACCAAGTCTCATCTACGCTCTCATCATCTCTCATCTGAACAGCTGCAATAAGCCCCACCACTCTGCCATCATCCAGTCTTGTCCTCTGCCTGGCCAGTCTCCACAGGGAAGTTAGGGGACCTTTTAAAGATGCAAACCTGATTACATCCTTCTTCGATGAAGATGATTTCATAAGTTCTCTCAAGCTAAAGACCAAAGTCCTGAACATGACCCTGTATGGTCTGGCCTTTGCAGTCCCTCTCTGCTAAACACTCCAGCCAGAATAACCTTCTTTAATCCTCATCTGCCATGTCCTCGTCTGCCAAAAGGTCCCCACACATATTCTTCCCTCTGCCTTGAATACTCTTTTCTATTTTCTTTATCCAGTCACCTCTATTAACACTCCACTTCTCCACGCGGTAGACATTTAGCAAAATCTCCTGTGTACTCCATGGCTAGGTCAGTTCCACTCTATGCACCTTCACGGGACCCACCTTTCTCTATTTCAGAGCACTTATCACAATTAGAGGGTCTTCCCTGGTGGCTCAGACAGTAAATTATAAGTTTTTATTTACTTTGTGGTTACTTAATAAATGTGAATCCTTCCAGTTAGACTCTAGGCTTCTTGAAAGCAAGTACTCTTTTTTAAAAAATCTTATCTGGCTATGCTGGGTCTTAACTGCAGCATGCAGGATCTTTAATTGTGGCATGCAGGATCTAGTTTCTAGTTCCCTGACCAGGGGGTCAAACTCAGGCCCCCTGCACTGGACCACCAGGGAAGTCTCAAGCAAGTACTCTTTATTGTTGAATTTCCATGGCTTGGCATTCTGCCTAGTACAGAGGAGGCCTCAATAAGTTTTTACTGAGTGAATGAATGGGTAGTCTCTTCTTTTGAACTCTATAAAGTTTTTAGAATAGAAATTATCGCTGTGTAGTAGATTGAACAAATTGAAGGATTTCTAACCATCTGCACTAAGATCACATGCCCTCTTCGTTTACTTTCTTAGCTATGTGGTCTTGGGTCCCTTTGAGCCTCTCTATTCTGCAAGTAGTTACAACCAATGAGTAGAAACTCCTGTTATTTCAGGTTTACAGATGCAGAACACTGAGGCTTAGTAACAACTGATAAACCATTCCTTGTATGTGTTAGTATCCTAATGTTACAAATAAAAGAGCTGGATTAGTTACTCTCTAAGGATCATTCTTGATTATGATGTCTAAAAGCTTTGGGGATGAAAGTTTTTGCAGCTTGAGATAGTCTATTATCAATATTCAGTAGGGCACCTGGGGGAGAGAGACTTAAACATGTAGATAGAAGTTTTGAATCTGACTTTTTACTGAAGCTTCTTCTTTTCAAGTATATAAATAAAAAATTCATCATGAAATCAGACTCCAGGCAAGATTCAGAGTTACCAGACTTCCCTCATTTCCTTGGCTTTATCTCTGTCAATATTATCTTTTAACATGTATAGTGAGGTGCCATGAAGCTCTCTCTCCAGGACCAAGGCATTCATTCTCTCAGCTGCTGGGAGTGTTGACTGTCGATGACTCACAACTGAACCCTTTTCCAGCAGGTAGGTTGGTGGGTAGTCATTAAGTTGTGTCTAACTCTTTTGTGACCCCATGGACTGTAGCCCAACAGGCTCCTCTGTCCGTGGAATTTTCCAGGCAAGAATACTGGAGTGGTTTGCCATTTCCTACTCCAGGGGATCTTCCTGATTCAGGGATTGAACTCATGTCTCCTGCATTAGCAAGTAGATTCTTTACCACTGGGGGCCCTAGGGAATCCCCCTCCAGGCAGCTGCCTTAGCCTAAGGGGCTCGGGAAGTGCCTCACCCAGCACCCAGCATCCATGGGCATTGCTGCCTTCCATTGACTAGTGGATGTGGAGGTACAAAGGCAGACCCTGTTATTCTAAATGGAGACAATTCTGGTGAGTGAAGTAGCATTCTGGTGCAAGATGAGCGAGTGGTACATTTTGGATCCAGCACGAGCAAGGCCAGCAAGCACTTGTGTGCCAGATGTGTAGCTAGTCCAGGCTCCATGTCATCCACTATAATAATAAATCAGTAATTCTCCTGAAGCTAATACCTATGGCTGCATGGAGAATCTCTCCTGGCCCAATAACAGAAGAGAAAAAACCTGAACTTGTTTAATGGATAAGCTAGTGAATGGGTCAATGGCAAAACTGGGCTGTTGCTACACCACAGATCTTATCCAGGTAGCCCTGAAAAATAGTGGTGTGGGAAAATCCTCCTGGCGGGCTGAAATTTGGTGGATATCCATGTATGTGCAAACAAAAGGGGCCTAAAGTAGAATATATGTGGATTATTGGACAGTGTTGAATGGCTGGTTAATCAGCAACAAAGAGGTCTGTGGAAAAGACACATGTATGGGCCTGTGAGAGTGGCCACAGTGTGACGACCTGTGTGGTGCACATTACAGCTCATCACAGAGCATCCACCGCAGAGAAGGCACCGAACGACCGCATGATACCAACTGTCCTCTGGCCCTGGCCACCCCTCTGCTGACACAGACGGCCACAGAGAGAGGGCTACTTATCACGCTCGTGGCTAGCAGCATGGGCTCTCGTTCGCCAAGAATGGTCCCGTTCCTGAGTGTCTCAGGCTTAACCTGTAAGCAACAGAGACTGTGTCCAAGTCCCAGGATGGCAGTATCATCCACGAGACCCACAAGACACTGGGTGGCATGCCATCTGTGTTGTCCTTCTTCCATCTTGAAATGAGCAATTTTCTCTGATATCAGTGCATAATCCATTTATGGCTTTACCTTTCCTGCCCACAGGACCTCCGCTGACCTCACTAAATGATGATTTCACAAAATTGTCTGATCCACCAACACAGGGTCCTGCATAATTCTGCACCAGAACAAGGGACTCGCTGAGCAGCCAGAGAGATATGGGAGTCACACGCATGCACTGGGTTCAGGGGTCCCATCATGTACCACCCCTCCCAGACTCCTCCCACCTTACAGAGTAGTGGCCGGGGGGGCATCTTGAAGGTACAACTGAGGTATTAGCTTAGGTACACTGAGCCACCAGGAAGCCTGAAATGAGGTCTTAAGGGCTGCTTAATCACAATAGGCTGGTGTCCTTATAAGAGATTAGGACGCAGAGTGACACCTGGAGTGTGTGTGCACAGATGGACAGCCACGTGCAGAGGCAACAGTGGGTAGCCATCTGCCAGCCAGGGAGGGAGGCCTTGGAAGAAACCAACCCTGTAGCACCCTGTTCTTGGGATTCCAGCCTCCAGAGTGACCCTTTCTTTCTTTATTTTTTTTTGTCAAATAAACCTGTAAATTTATTTATGCTTGTTTTGTTTTTTAATTCTTTATTTTTAAAATTAATTAAAATTTTTTTTTAATTTTTACTTTATTTTACAATACTGTTTTGATGGGAGGGGGGTTCAGGATTGGGAATTCATGTACATCCGTGGTGGATTCATGTCAATGTATGGCAAAACCAAAACCTTTCTTTGTTTAAATGGGCCATTTTATGGTCTTTTGTTATGGCCACTCTAGCAAACGAATATATACAAGGATGTTTTCAATGAAAGGACTGCAGAGCCTATTTGATTTAATCAGCAAATATTTTCTCAAGTTGGGTCAACTTAAAATGGAGAATTCAGCCTAAAATCTTGCTGTATATAAACTCTAAATCATTAGCACATGTCTGTATCCAGGAGAAAGATCTGAGTCCGCCACTGATAACCATTCCCTGCCACATGTTGTAACCTCTCATGGAACAATCAAGACCTCTAAAGCAATTATTTAAAGAAAGAAAAAAGCTTCTTTTCAGTCATGATATTTCCTACTTATCTAATTATACTCTAAGTAAGAATGGCAATCTCTTTATAAGAAATGTATCATTTTGTATACAGGATGGGATGCCTGACGAATGGGATAGGAACACCTGTATGTGACAAGCCTAGACAGAGTATTATAAAGCAGAGACATCACTTTGCCGACAAATGTCCATCTAGTCAAAGCTATGATTTTTGCAGGAGTCGTGTGGATGTAAGAGTTGGACCATAAAGAAGGCTGAGCACCAAAGAATTGATGCTTGTGAACTGTGGTGCTGAAGATTTTTGAGAGTCCCTTGGATAGCAGGGAGATCAAAGCAGTCAATCCTATAGGAAATCAACCTTGGATATTCATTGGAAGGACTGATGCTAAAGCTGAAATTCCAATACTTTGGTCATCTTATACCAAGAACCGACTCACTGGAAAAGACTCTGATGCCAGGAAAGATTGAGGGCAGGAAGAAAAGGGGGCTACACAGGTTGAGATGGTCGGGTGGCATCATTGACTCAATGGACATGAGTTTGAGCAAACTCTGGGAGATAGTGAAGGACTGGGAAGCTTGGCATGCTGCAGTCCAGGGTTGCAAAGAGTTGGGCATGACTGAAAAGCGTTACCTTAAAATGCCTGATTCTCAGTCTTTGATTACAATGGGACCACAGGCAGGCCTATAGGGCAGGGTCAGGAGCCCGGGAAGTCCAAGATCAAGGTTCCAGAAGATTCCCTCTGGTGAGGGGCTATTTCCTGGTTTACAGACAGCTGTTTTCTCATGCCCTTACATGGCTTTTCCTTAGTGCAGGCACAGAGAGAAAGGGGAGGGGGAGGGAAGAGAGAATGCTTCTGTCTCTTTCTTTTTACAAGGGTACTACTCCCATGATGGCTTCCCTTGTGGCTCAGCTGGTAAAGAATCTGCCTGCAATGTGGGAGACCCTGATTTGGGAAGATCCCCTGGAGAAGGGAAAGGCTACCCACTGCAGTATTCTGGCCTGGAGAATTCCATGGACTGTATAGTCCATGGCGTCACAAAGAGTCAGACATGACTGAGTGACATTCACTAATCCCCTGATGAGGAATCTATTAATACCTTCATGCTGTATCTAATTTGAATTACTTTCCAAAGGCCCCACCTCCAAATACTACTATATTAGGGCCTTAACATGTTGATAGCGTTTGGAGGGAGTGTGGGACAGGGCACACAAGCACTGAGTCCATAGAAATATCCACTGTAAGGAATCTGTCAATAAAGCAGTTAAGGACTTGGCCTCAGGTCACATGAGATGCAACAGGGCCCTATTTTAAATCCAGAACTTATTCTCTACTGAAGCCTCACTTTTACACATGGAACATCAGTAAATGTCCTCCCTACACAGTGCATCAGACCCAGGACAGGGACCATCACTGATTCCTCTCCTAAAGAAAGCTGCTTCTGGCAGAAAGAAAGGCGGGGATATCAGAGAAACTGAACATTTTGAAAATTATTTTCTCATCCCTGAGGCCATTCGGAAGGAACGGCCTATGAGAAAAAGTGAATGCATGACTCTGCCCGACTCTTGCTCTCCTGCATTCGTTTCTTTCTTCCTCTTATTTAGTCCTTACCAAAGGCATGGAACTAGTTTACTTGCAAAGTGCTGCCTTCCATGCTGAGGATGCAAGAGTGAGAAAGACAGACACAGCCCCTTGCTTTCACAGGACATTCTTTCTTATCTCTAGTCTTTTCTGTTCTCTCCTAACTACTTTTTCTCTGCCTCTCAGAGGAAGATACTGGTATGCATAGCTTAGTAAACCCTGTCCACCCTAGGTCACTGGAATGCATATGTGGTCTCATTTCCTTTTGTTTGCATAAATCTCTTTCTCTCAGTTTTCTTATTTAAAATTTTTCTTTTCATGTCTTATGTATTCTCCCAGTTGCTAGTATTGGCATACATTTGTTACAAAATATGATTTTATATTCAGTGTCCAAGCAGTTCTAATCTAGTTATAAATTCATATGTGTGTATGTGTGCATGCACTCGTGTGCTTAGTCATGTCCAACTCTGCGATCCCACAGACTGTAGGCCGCCAGGCTCCTCTGTCCATGGGATTTTCCAGGCAAGGATACTGGAGTGGGTTGCCATGCCCTCCTGCAAGGGATCTTCCTGACCCAGGGATCAAACCCACATCTCCTGTTCTCTTGCACTGTGGGTGAATTTGCATTGGCATTATTCTTTACGACTAGCGCTACCTGGGAAGCCTTATAAATTCCTTAGAAACAGTATTTACATATTATACGTAAGACTGGCATTCTGAGTGCCACCCACATTCTGAAAGAAGGCGGGGACTCACCTTCCCCATGTGTTCAGAGGAAGAGGCTGGATGAGATCAGTGGTTGCTCTCTGCCGAGGCTGCCCATTTAGGTCACCTGGAGAGCTTCGAAGACACATCAGAGCTTGAGTCCCACTTCCAGAGGCCCTTCTTTAATTGCTGAAGTGTGGGACCTGGGGACTGGTATTGTGTGGGATGTGAATAGTAGTCAGTCAGACTACTGGCTGAAGGTTCTTTGCAGTTTTAACATTCAGTCACCCCTCAGCGAAACCTTTATAAAAATAGATGCTAAAGTATTACTTTGCATCAAAGTATTACTGGCTCAAACTTCATCTCTACATCCCTAATTTAGTTAAGAAGCTTTTGTGGTAAGGCTCTGCCTCCATTGTAGTGAAGGTTTTGACATGGAGTTAGGTGATGCTACCTAAAGGTTTCCTAAATAGAACAGGGGTATTCTTCTCCTTACTGCCACTTGTAATCTACTGTGATAGAACTTTTTCTTCTGCCTCCTGCTAATCTCAACTCCAATCCATCTTCAACAAAGGAAGGATTGCCAAGGAAGGCTAATCTTTAAAATTCCAATCTGATCACATCTTTCCTCTGTATGCCACTCCCTTCAATAACTGCCATTTTCCTCAGGGTCAAGTGCAACTCCTTGGGTATGTCACACAAGAAACTCTTCTCCTCTCCCAGCTTATATTCACATGCAGACACTCTACATATGTCAGTCTTATTAAGTCAGTAACAACCAATCTTTTAGAGCACTTACTATATATCTAGAGGTTTTATATGCATTAAGTTATTAAAGACTCACAACAACCCTAGATACCATTGATCTCCATTTTATCTGCAAAGAAACCAAGACTCAGCTTCAGTAACTTGCTTGAATTTCACAGACCTGGGATTCAAAATCTGATACTCTGATTCCAGATTCTGTGCTTCTTGACTGCTATGTGTTCTCTCTCTCAGTCTTATCAAACTTCAGTTGGTGTTTCTCTGTTTTGAAAGTTCATCTTTCAACAGACCCTGAGATACTGATTAAAACTTTAATATGCAGCTAAAGTGTTTTCTCTTTTAGAAAGTCTCTGAGCCGTCACATTTCATGCTGCCTTTAGTACCTCTTCTCTACTCTCCAGGCACCATGCCTCAGCATCTCCACCCTGGCATTTGTTGTACTATATTATAATTTTTTATGTATCTCCCTCAAAGTGGAGTGAAATACAGTTTCTGAAATCTTTGGGGGGAGAGGTGTCTTCCGGTCTGCCGTCTGTGTATTGCTGTCACTAGTCACAGGTGAGAGTAAAGTCTTGGACAGGAGTGTTTCTGGAGACAGAGTCACTATACCATTTATCATCCAACCCAGGACATTTTTGAGGGTGAAAGGGGGCAATGTTAACAGTTGTCCAGGGATTAATGGGCATAATCCTGGATGTATAATTTCCTTATTTTAAAAACTGATCCTACAGTGATTTCCCCCAGGTCTTAATAGCAAATTCTTAGGCAGAATAGAGAAATTGATCTGCTTCCAAGTAAATCCTTTTATTTTGCAAGAAAGCTTATACAAATTCTCCAAGGTACACATGCTTTTAATTCTACAACATCTATACTTTTTCTCATAGCTAAATTTAAATCAAAAGTTAGTAGCTCTGTGTAGAATTGGTATCTCATTAATGGGCATGGTATTTAGTTAGTGGTCACAAATCATTGGTGTTAAAATCTCATGAAATTGGGGATCTTACAGTAGGAGAAATGCTGACTGACCTGGTATACAGATTGCGGTGTTTGAGGATGAATGAAGTTGAACCTTCTCTCTCTTTCTCTTATTCCCAATAGATGAGGTGCAAAGAACACTTCTGCATCTCTCTGTGCTACTCCTTTCTGAGTCCCTCAAGGGGAACGCCCCTTGTCTGACTGCTCCCAGCTCAGTCAGTCACAAGATGATCACTGGTGCTTGAATGTCTGACGGTGACTCCTACTTCTGCTGTTAGCTGTGTGATCTTGGGGAAATTAATCTGACTGAGTTTCCTCATTTATAAAATATTAGTAGTACCTACCACATATGTGTGTTGTGTGTTAGTCGCTCAGTTGTGCCCGAATCTTTGCGACCCCATGCACTGCAATCCACCAGGTTCCTCTGTCCATGAGATTTTCCAGGCAAGGATACTGGAGTGGGTTGCCATTTCCTTCCCCAGGGGATCTTCCCAACCCAGGGATCGAACCCAGGCCTCCTGCACTGTAGGCAAATTCTTTACCGACTGAGCTACACGGGAAGCCCCAGTACCTGCCACATATAGTTATTATGTTAATATCTCAAAATACTCAGATCAATGGGGCTTCCCAGTGCTAGTGGTAAAGAACCTGCCTTTCAATGCAGGAGACTTAACAGACTCAGATTCAGTCCCTGGGTGACGAAAAGCCCCTGGAGAAGGGCATGGCAACCCACTGCAATATTCTTGCCTGAAAAATGCCATGGACATAGGAGTCTGGCAGGCTGTGGTCCATAGGGTCACAAAGAGTTGGACATGACTGAAGTGACCTAGCATGCACTTGTACTCAGATCAATGCCTGCCATTTGGTATGTTACATATAAGTTATGTGGTAGATAAAAGAGCATTGTAATTGTGAATATAAAAACTCATGCACATGAGGGTACTAGCTGGCTAACCTAACAAGCCTGTGCATCGCCAACTATTCTACTTCATGCATATATAACACGTACCCATATATTTCCCTCTGAATCTGGCTGAGAATGTTGGCTATTACTTCAGATTTCTGTACTATGGGGCCTCCAGTAGGTGATGCAATCATGAGGCTCTGATGAGGTTTAGCTGAGGAATAAGGAGGACATTTAGGTCTCAAACTCTAGTGGTACCTCAGTGGTGCTATGGACAGTGACCCAGTTAATAAATCACGGTACTGCTCTTTACACCTAAGTTCTCCAGGCATCCTTGGAAAGGAAGAACATTTGTTAGTAGGGCATTTGAACATTCTTTGTGCCTTCAAACAACCTCCATGTATCTTTGAAACTGTACTCCTTTGCTGAGTTGAAGAGGAGGCTGAAGAGCATTAAGTTATGGTGTTTGTGTGTGTGTGTTTAGTCACTCAGTCATGTCTGACTCTTTGCAACTCCTTGGACAGTAGCCTACAAAGGCTCCCCTGTCCATGGAATTTTTCAGGCAAGAATACAGGAGTGAGTTGAAATTTCCTCCTTCATGGGATCTTCCCAACCCAGGGATGCAACCTGCATCTCCTGCGTCTCCTGTGTCTTTTGCATTGTGGGCAGTTTCTTTACCCACTGAGCCATGGGGAACATCTATCAATGCAAAGGAAGTAGCATGAGTGGGCACAATTGCCTGCCCACATGTCAAGCAAAGTGAGAGTATCTATTTTATATGTTTTAAAAGGACCGATTAAGAAAACGAAATGCAAAAAGGCAAAATGGCTGTCTGAGGAGGCCTTAGATATAGCTCAGGAAAGAAGAGAAGCAAGGTAAAGGAGAAAAGGAAAGATATACCCGTCTGAATGGAGAGTTCCAAAGAAGAGAAAAGAGAGGTAAGAAAGCCTTCCTCAGTGAACATGCAAAGAAACAGAGAAAAAGAATACAATGGGAAACTAGAGAGCTCTTCAAGAAAATAAGATTCCAAGGGAGTATTTCACACAAAGATAGGCACAATAAAGGACAGAAATGGCATGGACTTAACAAAAGCAGAAGATATTAAGAAGAGGTGGCAAGAATACACAGAGAACTATACAAAAAAAGATCTCAATGACCCAGATAACCATGATGGTATGATCACTCACCTAGAGCCAGATATCTTGGAGTGTTATGTCAAGCAGGTCTTAGGAAGCATCACTATGAACAAAGCTAGTAGAGGTGATTGAATTCCAGTTGAGCTATTTCAAATACTAAAAAATGATGCTGTGAAAGTGCTGCACTCAACATGCCAGCAAATTTGGAAAACTCAGCAGGGGCCACAGGAATAGAAAAGGTCAGTTTTCATTCCAATCTCAAAGAAGAGGAATGCCAAAGAATGCTCAAACTACCACACAATTGCACTCATTTCACATGCTAACAAAGTAATGCTTAAAATTCTGCAAGAGAGGCTTCAATAGCACATGAACCAAGAACTCCCACATGTTCAAGCTGGATTTAGAAAGGCAGAGAAACCAGAGCTTCAATTGCTGACATCCACTGGATCATAGAAAAAGCAAGAGAGTTCCAGAAAAATATCTACTTCTGTTTCATTGACAATGCTAAAACTTTTGACTGTGTGGATCATAGCAAACTGTGGAAAATTCTTCAAGAGATGGGAATACCAGAACACCTTACCTGCCTCCAGCAAAATGTGTATGCAGGTCAAGAAGCAACAGTTAGAACCGGATATGGAACTATGGACTGGTTCCAAATTGGGAAAGGAGCGTGTCAGGGCTGTATATTGTCACTCTGCTTATTTAACTTCTATGCAAAGTACATCATATGAAATGCTGGGCTGGATGAAGCACAAGCTGAAATCAAGAGTGCCTGGAGAAATATCAATAACCTCAGATATGCAGATGATACCACCCTAATGGTAGAAAGCAAAGAAGAACTAAAGAGCCTCTTGATAAAAGTGAAAGAGGAGAGTGAAATAGCTGGCTTAAAACTCAGCATTCAAGAAACTAAGATCATGGTATCTGGTCCCATCACTTCATGGCAAATAGATGGGTAAACAGTGAGAACAGTGGCAGATTTTATTTCCTTGGGCTCCAAAATCACTGCAGATGGTGACTGCAGCCATGAAATAGTAGATGCTTGTTTCTTTGAAGAAAATCTATGACACACCTAGACCACATATTAAAAAGAAGAGATATTACCTTGCTGACAAAGGCCATCTAGTCAAAACTATGGTTTTTCCAGTAGTCATGTATGGATGTGAGATTTAAACCACAAAGAAGACTGAGCATCGAAGAGTTGATGCTTTTGAACTGTGGTGCTGGAGAAGACTCTTGAGAGTCCCTTGGACAGGAAGGAGATCAAACCAGTCAATCCTAAAGGAAGTCAGTCCTGAATATTCATTGAAAGGACTGATGCTAATACTGAAGCTCCAATACTTTGGCCACCTGATGCGGAGAGTCAGCTCATTAGAAAAGACCTCAATGCTGGGAAAGATTCAAGGCAGGAGGAGGAGATGACAGAGAAGATGGTTGGATGGCATCACTGACTCAATGAACATGAGTTTGAGCAATCTCCAGAAGATGGTGAAGGACAGGGAAGCCTGGCTTGCTGCAGTCCATGGAGTTGCAAAGAGTTGGACACAACTGAACAACAACAAAAGGGTTGAACGAGAAATGGAGTAGAATGAGATTCAGACCTGTTTAATGATTTTCCTTTGTATCAGTCTCTTGTAGACAGCTCACATTTTTGGCACCGCTGGATGGTGGAAGGAGAGAAAGAAATGATATAAAGGCTAATGACTTTGAATGTGAGCATTAGATTTGAAATGTGTCTCTGCTACTTAACACTTATCTTTCAATCTGTTTTCCTTTTCCAAGCTTCTTTTCATCTGTAAATTTTTAAACCTCTTTTCCACCATAAAGATTAGTGACCATCACGCTAGACCATGTATATGAAAGATCCTCTCACACACAGTCTTGAACACTGAGGATCCTCAGGATTGAGGAAATGGCTTATTCTATCTAGAGTTTTAGAAAACCTTTTATGGGAAAATCGACTTTAACCCTCAAATTTTATGATAAAAAACAGCTTTCTTAGCTCTATTGTGAATCACATCTGGACACGTTAGAAATGTCACCTGCTTAACTACCCATAAAATCTCATATGCTTATTAAAGAACAAACAATTACCAAGATCCCAAAATTAACCAGATATAATGGTAGGAAGTAATTTATGCAAAGGAATGATAGGATAGTTACCCTCAGAAGGTCTAATGGGAGAGGCAAGAAAATTGATACCATATTTTAACAATTCTAGTTTCCACAATATTTTTTTAACGTTTTTGTGGATTGTGACTTTCAATTATACCTTGTACATGACAACATGGTAAGTACTGTTTTGGAAAGAATTCTGGAGTACTCTGGGAAGGGTAGGCAAGATTAGACATCAGAGAAAGCTTCCCAAAGGAGAAGATACTTAGTTATGTGGAAGGATAAGTGAGTGGACTAAGGAAGGAGAATGACGAGGAAGGCAGTGGCATGTGCAAAGACACAGTCAGATTATTAATTATGTTCAGGGCCCTGCCAAGCATTGTATATATCAGCAGCATGAGAGGGAATGAAGAACTAATTGACCATGAGGCAATGGTTAGTTCTAAGTCAGGTCATATACAGTAGGATTAACTGATCTGGATTTTATCCCAGGAGCAATAAGGCATCTTTCAAACAGGGTCTCACAAGCTTCGATTTGCAATATTGATAGATTTTCAGGACTGCTGGCATAAAGAAAGTAGGCAATGACCTAAGGACCAGAATGAGGAAGGGCATTCTTGGAAGCGGAATTTAAATCCAGGTGTCTGTAGTGAGGTAACCGAAGAAGGGCTCTGGAAAAGACGCTAGCTAAACGTCATCCTGACCGGTCAGAGGAGAAGCCTGCGCGTGCAGGTTGATTCGCCTCACCAACCCTACATCGACAGAGGCTATATTTTCATGACCGTTTCTAGGCAAGTGTGTGCTCCTGGCACCACCACCACATGCCCTGGGGACAAATTTAAATGGTCTCTGAATGTGTGAATGCCCCATTATATCTGAGTGTCTGAAAATCTTTCTCCGCAAACCGGAACTGTACAAAAGGCATCTGCTCTCAATAGGGAACAACTGTGCACTGGAGTTGGCAGGACAACGTTGGAAAGAAAGCAAGGAACAGCTCTGCTGCCTAGCAAGCTTCTTGCTAAAGGCCACTTCCGTTCTCTCTCCCCCCCAACCAGAGGGAGAGCGCTGTGTACTTGCATTCATCAATCTAAAAGTTCACATTAAACTGCCCCAGGAGTTGAATTACCTTAGCTACTGTTTCTCAGAAATGTGGCACTCTGCAATCAAGAGGTTTCAAATGAGATTCCCTGAAACAGTCATTGTTGCAGGACAACGTTGGAAAGAAAGCAAGGAACAGCTCTGCTGCCTAGCAAGCTTCTTGCTAAAGGCCACTTCCGTTCTCTCTCCCCCACCAACCAGAGGGAGAGCGCTGTGTACTCGCATTCATCAATCTAAAAGTTCACATTAAACTGCCCCAGGAGTTGAATTACCTTAGCTACTGTTTCTCAGAAATGTGGCACTCTGCAATCAAGAGGTTTCAAATGAGATTCCCTGAAGACAGTCATTGTTCCTTCATCTGTTCAAAAATAAAGCGCTTGCAAAGTTACAACTGTGTTCGCCACAGAGAGTGTTGCTTGGTTTCATAAAAATGGTGGGTGGGAAGAACATACTGAAAAAAAAAAAAAAAAAAGAAAGGAAGAAAGAAATAAAATAAAAGGTCTGGAAAAGAATAGTTTTCAGCACATCCCTAAGAAAAGTTTATTGAAACCCTTTTATTTTTTGGATTGAGAAACTTTTGCTGAGCAGGTGAGTAGGATGAGCTTGCTTAAGAGCCCAAGGCAGGACATGAATTCCCAGCAACTTGGGCTTATTATGGCTCTGTCATGTAATATGTGTAGCATTCTAGACTAGTCACTTAAGATCCTCAGAACTCATTTTCTTCACCTTGCAGAATAAGTGTGGATGAAAATATAGGATGTTATAAATCACTTTGTAAAATATAATGCGCTATGATGCTAAAGGATCAAAATTACTTGCTAAATTCTTGAAGAAAGCAGTCTCTTTTGATCCCTAGTCCATTATTAATTAAAAATCATCATTGAAATTATATGTGCTGGATGGAGATGAGATGGCAGAGTAGAAGGTCATAAGCCTCACCCACCACTTACAAAGACACTAAAACCACAACTAATTCCAGAACAGCCATTAACAACAACAAAAATGCTGAAACCTACCAAAAAAGTCCTCCATCCAAAGACAAAGAAGAAGCCACAACAGGCCAGAAGGAGCGGCACAATCACAGTAAAATCAAATCCCATACAATCGACAGACTGGAGAATCATTATACCAAGAAGTTCTCCCATAAGACTGAAAGTTTCGAACCCCGCCATCAGGCTCCCCAGCCTGGGGGTCTGGCAATAGGAGTAGGATCCCCCAGAGAGTCTGGCTTTGAAGGTAGGGAGTTTGACTTCAAGAATTCCATAGGACTGGGGGAAACAGAAACTCCACTTTTGGAGATCATGCACAAGGTCTTGTGCATACCAGGATCCTGGGTAAAAAGCAGTTATCTCATGAGAGGCTAGGCCTGCTAGTATTAGGGGGTCTTCTGTGGAGGCAGGGCGCAGCAGTGGCTCCCCACAGGCACTAAGTCACTGGCAGCACTAGTTCTGGGAAGAACTTATTGGCGTGAGCCCTCCTGGAGGCTGCCACTTCCTCACCAAGACCTGGCACCACCCAACAGCCTGTAGACTCCAATACTGGTGTGCCTCAGACCAAACAACCAACAAGGAAGAAACACAGCCCTACCGATCAGCAGACAGACCACTTAAAGTTTTCCTGACCACCCAGCTGCCTGGTAAACACAGCTCTTGACGTGGCCCTGCCCACCTGAGGGACAACACCCAGCTCCACCCACCAGTTGGCAGGAACCAGCCACTCCCACCAGGAAGCCTGCACAAGAATCTAGACCAACCTCATCCACCTGGGGGCAGATAGCAGAAGCAAGAACTATAACCCTGCAGCCTACAGAACAGAAACCACAATCACAGAAAATCAGACAAAATGAGACTGCAAAGGGGTGTGTCCTAGATGAGGGAAAAGATAAAACCCCAAAAGAACAACTAAGTGAAGTTGAGATATGCCATCTACATGAAAAATACTTCAGCGTAATGGCAATAAAGATGATCCAATATCTCAGAAAAAGAATGGAGAATGAATCAGGAAGATACAATGAATGTTTAACAAAGACCTAAATGAACTAAAAAACAGAGATGAATATAATACTGGCAAAGAAAAATACACTGGAAAGAATCAATACTAGAATAACAAGCGGAAGAACAGTAAGTGATATGGAAGACAGAATGATGGAAACCACTGCCATGGAACAGAATAAAGAAAAAAGAACAAAAAGACTTGAGGATCCAAGGACCTCTGTGACAATATGAAACACACTGACATTCACATTATAGGGGTTCCACAGAAGAAGAGAGAAAGAAAGGACCTGAGAAAATATGTTTGAGGAGATAGTAGCTGAAAACTTCTCTAACATGGGAAAAGAAAGCCATCTAAGCCCAAGAAGCACAAAGAGTCCCATGCAGGATGAACCCTGCTGAGACAAACAGTAATCAAATTGACAAAAATTAAAGACAAAGTATTGAAAGTAACAAGGGAAAAGCAGCAAATTACATACAGGGAATTCTCATAAGGTTATTGAGTGAATTCTTTGCAGAAATTCTCCAGACCAGAAGGGAGTGTCATGATGTATTTAAAGTGATGAAAGAAGCTACAACCAAGAATACTCTACCCAGCAAGGCACTCATTCAGATTCAACAGATCAAAAGCAAAAGCTAAGAGAATCCAGCACCACCAGACCAACTCTGCAACAGATGCTAAAGGAACTTCTCTAGGCAGAAGAGAAAAATGCCACAACTAGGCTTCCCTGGTGGCCCAGACTGTACAGAATCTGCTGGCAATGCAGGAAGCTCAGGTTTGATCCCTGGGTCAGGAAGATCCCCTGGAGAAGGAAATGGTAACACACTTCAGTATTCTTGCCTGGAGAATCCCATGGACAGAGGAGCCTAGAAGCTACAGTCCATGGGGTTACAAAAGAATGGGACATGCTGAGCGATTATCACTTTCACAGAAACAAGCAAATTAAAAAATGGAAAAGCTCACCAGGAAAGGCAGACCTACACTAAAGGTAGAAAATCATCCACACACAAATATGATATCAAACCCAGCAACTGTGAGAAGAGGAGAGATAAATGCAGGATATTTAGAAATGCATTTGAAATTAACTCATTATTGACCAAGAGATTTTTTTCAGAAATGAACTCCTGTGGCCAGCAGTTTTTCTTTTGGCAGGCCAAGAATTAATTATTTTATTTCACAAACACTGTGTGAGCTATCACATTCAAGTTACACCTCACACACCTATAAAGCTTCTAATTTCCATGAAACATTGCCTTCAATCCACTCTTCTACAGAAGCACAGGAACATTCTCCAGCACCGTGAGTTTCATTCTCACCTTCCGTATCAGAATCAGTCACTAAGAATTTTTATCTTTTTGTTGGTCTAATATTCACATTGTCTCAATCAGAACTATATTTTGAAGAACTGTCATCTGAGACACTAGTATATATGCTATGTGGACAGTCAAAGAAAGTATCATCATAAAATTCACCAAAATTCCTACTCAAAATTTCATAATGTGTCACTTTTGAAAATTTTACATTTATAATATACACAAGGTTGGAACAGAAGTCTAACAGAGCAAAATATCAATGATAATGACAATCACAAGTTGTATAATTAGCCCTTGATCAGTGTTAAGCTGTAACAACTTAACACAGTGATGGTGATGTTAACAGTGTCACTCTTCAAAAATGTATTGATATATCTCTAGTCAATAATGTTAAGGTAACAAAAGACATGAGCAAGTGGGAAGGGTCCTGAGGAACTGTGCTTAGAGGAACATGGGTATTTAGAAGCAGGTGAAGTAAATGAGAAGAAGACTGGCAAAGAGGTTGGAGAAGAAATAGGTCTTGGAGTTTTAAAAGTCAAGGAAGGAGAGAATTTCAAAGACAAAAGAACTGGTCAGAGGGAAGGCACTAGCTTTAGAAACTGGATTAAAAAAAAAAATGCTTCTCTGAGAGAAACCGGGAGACACAGATTTGATCCCTGGGTTGGCAAGATCCCCTGGAGAGGAAATGGCTCTAGAATTCTTGCTTGGGAAATGCTATGGACAGGGGAGCCTAGCGGGCTACAGTCCATGGGGTCACAAGGAGTCAGACATGACTGAAGCTACTGAGCATGAGCAGCAAAAGACATATTAATGTGTCTTTTATTAATATAACTCTGGTCAATAATGTGTTAAAAGACCAGCAACTTAAAACAATCTTGTTTATATAGAGACTGTTTCATAAAAACCTCATGGTAATGGTAGAAAAATATCTACATTAGATACACAAAAAAGAAAAAGAAATCCAAACACAACACTTAAGTTAGTCATCAAATAACAAGAGTAGAAAACCAAAGAGGAAGGGAAGAAAACAGACCTACCAAAACAAATCCAGAGCAATTAACAATAAGGCAACAAGCACATACATATTGATAATTACCTCAAATGTAAACAGATTAAATGCCCCAAACCAAAGAGACAAAAGACAGACTGCTGAATGGATACAAAAACAAGACCAATATAAATACTGTCTACAAGAGATCCACTTCAGGTCTAGGGACACATACAGAATGAAAATGAGAGAATGGAAAAAGTTATTCCATGCAAATGGAAATCAAAAGAAAGCTAGAATAGCAGTACTCATATAAGGAAAAAAAATAGATTTTAAAATACTGTTACAGGAGACAAAGAAAGATGCTATATAATAATCAAGGGATCAAACCAAGAAGATATAGCAATTGTGAATATATATGCACTTGTGCTTAGCAGTAAAGAATCCATTGAGAACAGGTGCATCTTGGTAGGAGATGCAGGTTCAATCCCTGGGTCAGGAAGATCCCCTGGAGCAGGGAATGACAACCCACTCCAGTATTCTTGCCTGGAGAATCTCATGGACAGAGGAGCCTGGCAGGCAACAGTCCATAAGGTCGCATAGAGTCAGACACGACTGAAGCAACTTAGCAGGCAATATAGGAGCACCTTAATGTATAAGGTAAATACTAACAGTCATAAAAGGAGAAATCAACAGTAACACAATAATAGGAGGGTACTTTATCACCCTACTCTCATCAGTGAAGAGATCATCCAGACAGAAAATCAACAAGGAATACAGCCATAAATGACATATTAGATGACAAGAACTTAAGTGATATTTACAGAGCATTCCATTCCAATCAAGATGGTGGAGTAGAGGATGTGCACTCATCTTCTCCTACGTAAACACCAAAGTCACAACTGACTGCTGAACAACCATTGGCATGAGGATGTTGGATCCCACTGTAAAAAAGATACCCTGCATCCAGTGACAAAGGAGAAGCCCCAACAAGGCAGTCAGTCAGTCAATTCAGTCGCTCAGTCGTGTCCGACTCTCTGAAACTCCAAGAATCGCAGCACACCAGGCCTCCCTGTCCATCACCAACTCCCAGAGTTTACTCAGACTCATGTCCATTGAGTCAGTGATGCCATCCACCCATCTCATCCTCTGTTGACCCCTTCTCCTCCTGCCCCCAATCCCTCCCAGCATCAGAGTTAACTTTTCCAATGAGTCAACTCTTCACATGAGGTGGCCAAAGTATTGGAGTTTCAGCTTTAGCATCATTCCTTCCAAAGAAATCCCAGGGCTGATCTCCCTCAGAATGGACTGGCTGGATCTCCTTGCAGTTCAAGGACTCTCAAGAGTCTTGTCCAACACCACAGTTCAAAAGCATCAACTCTTCGATGCTCAGCTTTCTTCACAGTCCCAACTCTCACATCCATACATGACCACTGGAAAAACCATAGCCTTGACTAGACAGTAGCCAGGGCTAAAAAAGGCCATGTTTAAAATCAAATCTCAGACCCACCAGGGACACTCAGAGGGTGCAAACAAAACCTTGTATGTACCAGGACTGAGGGAAAAGAGCAGTGATCCCCACAAGAGACTGAGCTAGACACGCATTTGAGTGTTTGAGTGTCTCCTGTGGAGGCACGGGTCAGCAGTGACCTGCTGTGGGGACAGGGGCTCTGGCTACAGCAGACCTGGGTGGCCTGGCAGGTGGCGTCAGTCCTCTTGGAGGAGGTCACCATTAGCCCCACTATAGAGCTGCCAAGCAGACAACCCATAAACTGGAGAACATTTATACCAAAGAAGTTCTTGCACTGTTGGAAAAGTTATATGGCCCACAACAGATTTTGCAACCTGGGGATCTGGCAAAAGGATGGAGCACCACCAGGGAAACAGACTCTCGGATGGCACAACAAAACC
Source organism: Madoqua kirkii (assembly GCA_006408675.1). Lineage (NCBI taxonomy): Eukaryota > Metazoa > Chordata > Mammalia > Artiodactyla > Bovidae > Madoqua > Madoqua kirkii. The sequence goes on along the minus strand of SJYC01012978.1, from coordinate 57,411 downwards.
TTGTGTGCACCAGGACCTAGGAGGCAGGAGCAGTGACTGCAAGAGACTGAGCCAGACTTGCCTATGAGTGTCTGGGAGTCTCCAGTGGCGGTGTGGGTCGACAGTGGCCTGCTGCAGCAGGGTCAGGGGCACTGACTACAATGGTCCTGGGAATTCAGGCTAAACTACAGGGAGGGAACATAGCCCCACCCATCAGCAGAAAATTAAATTCCATTTCAAAGCAGCAGAGTAAACATTGTTCTCATGGCTCATGAAAAATTCTCCAGGATTGGTCACACGCTTGGCCACAATGCAAACCTGAGTAAATTTACGAAACTTGAAATCATAGGAAGCATCTTTTCCAACCATAATGCTTTAGAAATCAGCTGCAGAAAAAGACACTGTAAAAGACAGAAAAATGTGGAGGCTAAACAATAAGCTACTAAATAATCAGTGGATCACTGAAGAAACAAAAAAGGAGACACAGAATACCTAAAGACAAAGGGAAACGAAAGCACAACAATCCAAAAGCTATGGGGTACAGCGAAACAGTTCTAGGAAGGAAGTTTATACCAGTACAGTTTTACCTCAGGAAACAAGAAAAATCTCAGACAACCAAACCTTACACCGCTACAGCTAGAGAAAGAAGAACAAACAAAATCCAAACTTAGTAGAAGGAAATAAAATACAAAAATCAGAGCAGAAACAAATGAAATAGAGACAAAGAAAACAAAGATAATGGCACTAAAGGTGAGTTCTTTAAAAAATTGGTAAACCTTTAGGGAAACTCATCAGAAAAAAAGAGATGACTCAAATCAGTAAAATTAGAAATGTCAGTAAAACAACTGACTGACACCGCAGAAATACAAAAGATCATAAGAGAGACTACTGCCAGCAACTATATGCCAATAAAATGGACAACCTAGAAGACCTGGATAAATGCTTAGAAAAATACAACCTTCCCAGACTGACACAGGAAGAAATAGAAACATGAAGAAACAATCACAAAGTACTCAAAGTGAAACTAGGATTTAAAATATTCCAACAACAACAAAAATCTTCCAAATCAAACAAAGCCTAGGGCCAGATGGCTTCACAGGAATTCCATCAAATAGCTGGATAAGAGTTAACACCCATCCTGCAGAAACTGTTCCAAAAAATTGCAGAAGAAACACTCCTAATTTCCTCCTATGAGGCCACCATCACCCTGATACTAACCAGTCAAAGAGTACACACACAAAAATTATAAGCCAATGTCACTGATGAACATAGACACAAAAATTGTCAAATGATGCTATCAAAATAATTCCAACAATACATTAAAATGATCATATACCATGATCACTGAGCTTTATCCCAGGGATGGAAGGATTTTTCAATATCCACAAATCAATCACTGTGATACACATTAATACATTGAACAATAAAAACCATATGATCATCTCAAATGCAGAAAAATCTTTTGACAAAATTCAGCACCCATTGATGATAAAAACTCTCCAGAAAGAGGGCATAGAGGGAGCATACCTCAACATAATAAAGGACATATGTGACAAACCTACAGCTAGCATATTTCATTGGGAAAAGCTGACAGCACTTCCTCTAAGATCAGAAGCAGCTCAGGATGCTCATTCCTTCCACTTTAACTCAGCATAGTTCTGGAAGTCCTAGTCATGGCAATCAGAGAAGAAGAAGTAAAAGGAATTCAAATTGGAAAAGAAGTAAAACTGTCACTGTTTGCAAATGACATGATGCTACACACAGAAACTCTTAAATATGCTACAAGAAAACTACTAGAGCTCATCAATGAATTCAGTAAAGTTTCAGGATACAAAATGAATATGCAGAAATCTGTTGCATTTCTACATACCAACAACTAAAGATCAGAAAGAGAAATTAAAGAAACAACCCAATTTACCACCTCATAAGCAAAGGATACTCCAAAAACTCTAAGATGCTGATAAAAGAAATTGAAGATGACAGAAACAGATGGAAAGATATACCATGTTCTTGGATTGGAATAATCAATACTATTAACATAAATATACTGCCCAAGGCAATCTATAGATTCGGAGCACTCCCTATCAGATTACCAATGCCATCTTTCACAGAACCAAAACATTTTTTTTTTAATTTGTATGGAGACACACCAAAAAATGGAATAGCCAGAGTAATCTTGAGAATGAAATATGGAGCTGGAGGTATCAGAACCTGTGACTTCAGAGTATACTACAAAGCTACAGTTATATCAAAAGAATATGGTATTGGCACAAAAACAGAAATATAGATTAACAGAACAGGATATAAAGCCCACAAGGAAACCCATGCACCTATGGTCAGTTGGTCAGTTAATCTATGATAAAGGAGGCAAGACTCAGCAATGGAGGCAAGATAGGCTCTTTAATAAATGGTGCTGGGCTAACTGGACAGCTACATATAAATGTAATTAGAACATTCTTTAACACCATACACAAAATAAAATGGATTAAAGACCTAAATGTAAGTCTGGATATTATAAAACTCTTAGAGGAAAACATAGGGAGAACACTCTTTGACGTAAACTGCAATAATATACTTTTCATTGACCCCTAGATAATGGAAATAAAAACAAAAATAAACAAATAAAACCTAATTTTAAAAGTTTTTCACAGTAAAGGAAATCATAAACAAAACAAAAAGTACAGCCCACAGAATAGGATAAAATATTTGCAAACAATGTGACCAATAAGGAATTAAACTCCAAAATTTACTAACAGCTCATGAAGCTCAATATCAAAAAACAAACATTCCAATCAAACAATGGGCAGAAGACCTAAATGGACATTTCTACAAAGAAGATATCCAGATGGTCAAGAGGCACATAAAACATGCTTAACATCACTAATTATTAGAGAAATGCAAATCAAAACTACAATGTATATCACCTCACAATAGTCAGAATGGCCATCCTCAAAAATTTTAAAAACAAAAAAATGGTGGCGAGGGTGTGAGAAAAGACAGCCTTCCTACCCTGTTGGCCGTGGTAAATTGGTACAGCCACTATGGAGAAGAGTATGGAGGTTCCTAAAAAGCTAAAAACAGAGCTACCATGTGATCTGAGATCCCACTCCTGCGCATATACCAGGGTAAGAGATATTTCAAAAGGATACGTGCACCCCAGTGTTCATTGCAGTGCTGTTTATAATAGCCAAGACATGGAAGCAACCTAAATGTCCCTCAATAGATGAGTGGATAAAGAAGACATGGTACACATATACAGTGAAATATTACTCAGTTATTAAAAGGAATGAAATAAAGCTATTTGCAGTAATATGGATGGACCTAGAGATTGTCATACTGAGTGAAGGAAGTCAGAGAAAGATAAATTCATATGATATTGCTTATATGCAGAATCCAAAAATTGATACAGATGAACTTACTTACAAAGCAGAAATAGACTCACAGCCTGAGAGAATGAACTTATGGTTGCCAGGAGAGAAAGGTTGGAGATGAGGGATAGATTGGGCATTTGGGATTGATAGATACACACTGCTATATTTAAAATGGATAACCAACAAAGAACTAGTACATAACACAGGGAACTCTGCCCAGGATTCTGTAATGCCAATGGGAAAAAGCTTGAAAAAAATAGATACACGTATATGTATAACTGAGTCACTTTGCTATACACGCAAAACTAACACAACATTGCTAATCAACTATGTTCTAATATAGAATAAAATATTTTTAAAGATGTAACACTTCTTTACCACAATTTGTATGAAGAACATAAATACGTGGCAGGTAGATTTGTATAATTAGGTATAAGTGTATGTTGCAGGGAAAGAGAGGGGGTAGTATTAAAAAGGTGATATTCCAGGTAGGGGGAACAGGGTATGGGATGTCCCTGGGAAAAAAAAAAAAACCAACAACAAAACAAAACCAGGGAAGTTTGAAGATATGAAAAGGACTATATCACAGAAGCACTGAAAATTGACATAGGAAAAAATTACACTATTTGGGGTGAACTGGGGGTCAGAGATGTTGACCTTTTTGTACCTTATAAACCCAGTGTATTCATCTGCATCTCAGGATGGGACAGATAGCACACTTAGATAGGGATAATTAGGAAAATTTGAGCAAAATTAATAAAGGGGCTGTTCATGAAGATGTAGGCAGAGTGTGCTGAAATCATTAGTGGTACTGCAGTACCAGATTCTAGTAACAGTGGGGCCCAGTTACCAACCCTAAAGCAAAGGAGCAAGAGGAGAGAGTTGTGACTTTACAGAGACCCGGGGATAAACAGTCCTGAGCAAAGATGGCCAAGGCAGGTGATGCTTGGAAAGGATGCAGCCAGTAAACCCACTGAAAAGACATCCACCAGGGCCATAAACAATCTGAAGTCTTTCTCCTTCTTTCCATCAACTTTTGGCTACAGCCTTGTACTGGCTCTGCAGCCAGAGGCAAGAGCGCCCAGGACACAGTCACGTGCGTCAGCTCTCAGGGCAACGGGTAGAGCCGAGAAGAGGCAGCTATGAATCTGGAGTGATGAATGGAAGGGGTGTTTCTTACAGAGGAATGTGTCATTAACAGCAATGGAAGCTTCTGGGCTTAGAAGTTTGGTTCAGTCACTCAGCCATATCCGACTCTTTGTGACCTGTGGATTGCAGCACACCAGGCTCCCCTGTCCATCACCAACTCCCGGAGCTTGCTCAGACTCATGGCCATCGACTCAGTGATGCCTTTCAATCATCTCATTCTCTGATACCTCTTCTCCTCCTGACTTCAGTCTTTCTCAGCATTAAGGGTCATTTCCAGTGAGTCCGTTCTTTGCATCAGGTGGCCAAAGCATTAGAGTTTCAACATCAGTCCTTCCATTGAATATTCAGGACTGATTTCCTTTAGGATGGACTGGTTGGATCTCCTTGCAGTCCAAGGGACTCTCAAGAATCTTCTCCAACACCACAGTTTAAAAGCAGCAACTCTTCAGCACTCAGGTTTCTTTATAGTCCAACTCTCATATCCATACACGCCTCCTGGAGAAACCATAGCTTTGACTATATGGACCTTTGTCAGTAATGTTTCTGCTTTTTAATGTGCTGTCTAGGTTTGTCATGACTTTTCCTCCAAGGAGAAAGCATCTTTTTAATTTCATGGCTGCAGTTACCAGCTGCAGTGATTTTGGAGCCCAAGAAAATAAAGTGTCACTGTTTACATTGTTTCCCCGTCTATTTCCCATGAAGTGATGGGACTGGATGCCATGACCTTAGTTTTCTGAATGTTGAATTGTAAGCCAACTTTTCCCCTCTCCTCTCTTGGGCTAAGAAACCTTTGCCTTAGAACGCCCAAGGGTCCTCATTTTGGTGTGCACTCCTGCGCTACAGAGGGGGATTATGATTGCCTGTGTCAAAACCTGGACCTACCACCTGTTTGACCATGGGTAAATCATTTAATATCTCAGTTTCCTCATGTGTGTGTGTGTATATGTGTGTGTGTGTGTGTGTGTGTGTGTATGTGTGTGCACGTGCATATGAGTATGCAGTCATGTTTGACTTTTTGGTGTCACTTTGCGACCCCATGGACTATAGCCCACCAGGCTCCTCTGTCCATGGAATTTCCCAAGCAAGAATACTGGAGTGGGTTGCCATTTCCTACTCCAAGGGATCTTCCCAACCCAGGGATTGAACCCACATCTTTTGCATCTCTTGCATGAGCAGGCATATTCCTTACTGCTGACACCTGGGAAGCCCCTTCCCCATCTATCAGATGGTACTAATAATAGTAATGTTTTATTAGAACTATTGAAAGGATTAAATAAATTTAATACATGTAAAGGATGTAGAGCAATATCTGGCAAATAATAGGCATTAAAAACGCTTACTCTCCTGATTCATACTATTGACATTTCAAAGAATAAAGAATTGAAGTTTAGAGACTTTTTCAAAAATTGCACAACAAGTTGGTGACAGAACCAGGGAGCAGAGATTCCACTACAACACAGCAACTCTAAAAATGACCATCTAGACTTTTGCTTGTCACCCTCCCTCCCCACAAGACTGTAAATTCCTGACGGCCAGGATTATTTTGCATTTTAAAACCCATCATAGTACATAATTTTTGCTCAATAAATGTTTGATGAATGAGTATATACAGCACTGAGACAGAAGGTAGAGAAGTAATTACTGGAGGAGAGAAGAGAGGCTCGCTTGCAAACCTAAAGTCCTTTCCTCTTGTCCTATATAAATAATGCTATAAAAAAACCAAAATGTAACTTGGCTTCTTCAAGAAGGTACTGAGCTTTAGTCATAAATTATAAACAACTGACACATTGTATGCCTGCTCTGAAGTCCACTGCTTTCGTAGAACTATTTGAGTCACCATTTCTGAAGTCCTTCCCCTCCCCCATCCCATGTATCAACAGGAAGTAGAGATGCTCTGTGATTGTAGGAACCCACCAGAGCCAGTGTTCTCTGCAGTCCAGGACTTCTGGTATTGTTTGTTGGAGGAATGATGCATCATTCAGTGTATCATTCAATGAGAATTTTCTTTTTTAAAATTTAGTTCAGTTGGAAGATAATTACTTTACAATATTGTGATGGTTTTCAATGAGACATTTTCAGTGGTCTCACTGGAGTTTTATTCATTTCATCTGGCCTTGAGGGTGGGGACAACCTGGAGCTTCCCTGGGGAAATGAAGCCTTTAAGAGTAGAACCTTAGAGCTGTGGTTTAAAGTCTTACTTGTTTGGGAGTAACATAGGCATCTTAAATGATAACAGAGATCACTTAGTGATCTGAAGTCTTAGAATGCTCTTAGAAGAATCCTATTCATAGTTCGATGTCAATAAATCCATAAGGAAAAACAGACTAGGAGTCAGAAGACTTCTGTCATATCATTGACTGTTGGACAGGGAAATTTTACTAAATTATAAAATAAAAATAATGCCTTGCTACCATCTCAGTGATGGCATTAGAATCAGTTTTATCTGTGTACATGCTGTGAATGATAGAAAAACCAAGACAAAACCCCAAAGTTGTTACCTTTCTTTTTGTGAAAACTTTATAATTATACAGTGATTTGGGCAGGTCTTGAAGATAGTGGCAAAACTGGGGAACAACCAGAGTTTGCTGTTACGTTTCAGAAAGCACAGTGCCACACTGTACCTCTAATTCACTCTGAACGTTTACTCAACATAGCAAATATTTATTGAGCATGTATTAAGAGCCACTTTCTGTTAGCCAAGTGGGCTCTAAATAAATATTAACAAATGTCCTCTTTCTCGAGGGAATTCATGGTTTATTACAGTCTAGTGCAGCAATTAAGAGTAAGAGCTTTGGGTAAGTAACTTGATCCTTTCTCTGCAAGCTTCCATTTGTGTTGTGTCATATCCCATGCCATGAGATAATAATTGTATTTATCCCTTAAGGTTGCTGTGAAGATGAAAGAGGTTGATAATTATGAAGCTTGAGCAGTGTCTGTCACATTAGTTTTCAAGTAATGATGGGGGGGCAGGAGGAGAAGGGGACGACAGAGGATGAGATGGCTGCATGGCATCACCAACTCGATGGACGTCAGTCTGTGTGAACTCCGGGAGTTGGTGATGGACAGGGAGGCCTGGCGTGCTGCAATTCATGGGGTCGCAAAGAGTCGACACGACTGAGCGACTAAACTGAATTGAATGATGGCTTTTAAATTTTTTATTAGGAAAGGCACATAGAGAAACAGATCTTACACAGATCTTACCATGACATGTGTTACATAGTGAAAAAACAGAGGTGGTGTGGTCATCTAGAGTAGGGGTCCCCATCAGGCCATGGACCGATACGTCTATGTAGTACCTGTTAGGAACCAGTCTGCATAGCAAGATGTGAGCCACAGGAGAGCAAAATTTCACCTGTATTTATAGCTGCTCTCACTACTTGCATTACCATGCCCCCACCCTCGCAGTCTTTGGAAAAGCTGTCTTCCATGAAGCTGGTCCCTAGTGCCATAAAGGTTGGGGACCACTGATCTAGAGAATCTTTGTATGTACGTGCTCAGTTGCATCTGACTCTCTGTGACCCCATTAACTGTAACTCACCAGGCTTCTTTGTCCACGGGATTTTTCAGGCGAGAACACTGGAGTAGGTTACCATTTCCTCCTCTGGGGGCCTTCCCGATCCAGGGATTGAAGCCATGTTTCCTATGTCTCCTGCACTGCATGTGCGTTCTTTACCACTGAGCCACTGGAGAAGTCCAGTAGAAGATCTTCTGCCTAGCTTCTTTTCCTGTCCTAGGGCACACACCCATTTTGCTCTATACTAACGATTACAGTGTCAGAGCCATGGATATGACGTTGTGTATGTCCCATGGAAGGAAGAAGAGTAGTCCTTTTCTCCAGCAGGAAGGATGCAGCTTTGCCTCAGCAGGCACATGCAGCTTGGCTCAGGCACTTGGGGACATCTTTAGAGACTTTGATTGATCCAGGGGACTAAATGTTTAAAGCACTACAGGAGACAAACACTTCCCTTTATTTCTAAAAATGCTCCAAGTTGCTGAGTCTCTATAAAACTTTTTAAAAGTTACCCTTTCCTTTCAGTTAAAAGCAGTGCATTTTTTAAAGACAATACAGGAACAAGATTGACACTGTATTTATGAATCTTTAGGGTTATAATTAACTTATCAAAGATTTTTTTTTTTAGATTTCAAATAGGTAGATATTTTTGTGCAAAGAACATAGATTTTAGTTTTTTCTTTCAGTCATGGTTCCTAATTTGATATAGATCTAATGATTTTGTTTTATAGCTTAAATTAACTTGTGAAAGAGTAGCACAGAGAATCAACTTTGGAGAAATTCAGCAGGTAGAGGAGCCATCGTGGGCTGCAGGGAACTGTGGAAGGTTTTCTAAAAGATGTAGGTCATGAACTAGGCTTTGAGGGACAATTAGAACAGTGGTGGGTAGCAGGAAAGGCACTGGAAGATTTCTCAAAGAGCAGGAAAGGCACACCTAATGTTAGGTATGCATGGGATGCTAGGGTGTGACTGTCAGCTAGCGAGTCAGCTTTGCAATGTGACATCAACATCACTGACTTTAGAAGCACTGTATTCACTCAGGGTGAAAATGGAGGGAAATTATATTGATGCAGACACTCTGGGAAACAGTGATGAAAATCTAGAGCATGTCTTATGGCTCTGGATAAGGCCATGTAGCACTGAGGAGCCAGACAGTTTTATAAATCACTGTGGTGCCTTCGAGATGTGGTTGCAGCCTGATCATCACCGAGATGGTCATCAGTTTCCCTCTGCTGCTTGCAAGTGTCACTGCATAAATTTCCTGTGAACTGCAGTTTGATGAGCAGGAGAATGAAAACAGATGCATGTTTCCTGTTGCTGTATACTGAAAGCATCTACATGTAGCTGCCTTGAGAACTCTATGAAGATGTGACTGCCTGCTTGCTCTTCCCTTGGGACCAGTCAAGTTGAAAATCCCCAAAGTGTCTGTAAATTCCACTAGTTCTGCATGGAAAGTGAAAGTGAAAATCACTCAGTCATGTCTGACTCTTTGTGACCCCATGACCTATACATTCCATGGAATTCTCTAGGTGAGAATACTCGAGTGGGTAGACTTTCCCTTCTCCAGGGGATCTTCCCAACCCAGGGATCGAACCCAGGTCTCCTGCATTGCAGGCAAATTCTTTATCAGCTGAGCCACAAGGGAAGAAAGAGCCTAAATACAGATAAAGGGACTTTTTTGGGAGGGGATGTTAGTGTCTGCCTGATTTGTCTGCAAAATTCGAATTTTTTTTGGCAAAGGGATATTAGGGAGAATTATTTTCTCAATGACATTTTTGAGTTGTCCTATATGATCAGAAGAAAATCAAAGGTGGGAAAGAGAATTAACATTTATGAAATGTTTATGAGCATATGAGTCCTTTATGTACATTTCACCCTCATATTAATCCTCTGCAATAGGCATAATTATGCCTTATAGAATAAAAGCATCATGAGGGTGGTGATTATTGTCTGTTTTGTTCCCTAAGTGCTTAAAATAGCACCTTACACAATAGATGCTGAAAATAATACCTGTTAGATAAAAATGAATTGAATTGAATATTGTCTTTGAAGAAATAGTGTAAAGAATGGTTAAATGCATTTCCCAAGACTTCAGAGCTACCATGGGCTAAGTGTGGCTGCAAAGAGGAAGATTTGAATGTAGGTTTATCTGACCATGTGACACATGACTTTTCAACTATGTCATAATTCCTCTCCATGAAACATTTTACATGGAAGAAAAAATACATATGATTCTCAGTAAGATAAATATTACAATTGAGAATTAGACTTTATCTAGGAATCAGTCAGAGCTGCTAATCCTTCTTGGATTATTGTACAATTGAATCTTTTCCAGATTCAGAATGGAGAGAGATTTTACATGAATATTGTAAGATACCTTAAATCTTTTTTGAAACAAGGATGAGTGAGCACAATATACAAATAAGTCATTCCAAGGATATACTGTGGTTTCATACTCATTTTAACAGGCATTTATTAAGTGCCAAGTATGGATTTTTGCACTGGATATGTGCTATTAGGGATCAGAGACACAATGGAGGAAGGATACAATTCCTGCCTGAATTAGCTCATAGCTTTATTTTAGGTGGGAAGATTAGAGCAAATCAGTGTTTTCTAAACCTGGTTGTATATAAGAATAACCCATGGAGCATATTAAACATACAGAATGCAGCTCTCTGGGATTAGGGCTGAGAATTTCTGTTTTGATCATAGCCCTAGGTCATAATGATTCACAGCCAAATTTAGCAAGCACTGAATTAGATGCACATTAAAATCTCTTTCCAGCTTTATAAGTCTATGATTTTCTATCACTCTAAAAGTTTCTTACAAAAATAGTGATAAAAAGATGCATGTTTCTGCCAGCAGAGGATTGCTCTAAGAAGGAACACTAGGGGGAAAAAGAGATGAGAGTTGTTGGTATAAGGAGGAGAGTTTGGTTTGGAAAGTCAAGTGGGGCCTGGGCAAGTACCAACTCTGATCCTGAGAGGCTTAGGCCAGAGGTCGATTCCCTAGACTGTTGAGGACTGGGCTAACTTGGAATGACTTTGACTTTATGAAGACTAAGCCAACCAGTTGCTTGTATTTCTGCTTCTCACTTAGAAAAGTAGTGAACCATCATGTAGGTCTGTGTCTTACTAGCCAAACTACTCAATGCAACAGCTTCCTTTCTTTAGAGAAAAAGCATGCAGTACAAAAACAAGCTTCTGTTCCATAAAGCAAGCCCTTAAATAGGAATCAGTTCTCTTTATCACGGAAAGCCAATATAGCCAATAATGTCTATGGAGCATTTTTACATACTAGTGAAAAACATATGTTAATCTTTGTGTATATTAAGATTGCTTTATAGATACTGAAACATTAAGAAAGATCTGTTAATATTTTACTATATACTTATTAGATTTGTTGATACTGTTAACGATAGTAGCTAACATATTTATTGAATGTTTACTGACTCTAGTCACTATGCTTTAAAGACGTTTTCCACAATTTATCTAATCTTCCTAAGAAACCTATGAACAAGATCCCTTTGTGATCTCATTTTAATGATGAGGAAATGGAGGTTTATAAAGACTGAGTTCCCTGAGGCAGCTGGTGGGCAGGTTCACAGCAAGGACTCAAGTGCACTTGTATTTGACTCTGCAGCCCATGTTTTTAAGCTCCAACCTAAATTATTTCCAAGTAAATAAATTAGATCTTCACACACAACAGAATATTATTCTTTAGTCATTGTGTTTTTGAACAATATTTAAAGATGTGGGGAAATGTCTATGGCACAATAGTAAGTTCATATGATGTACACTAAAAAACGTACACATCTAGGAAAATGTGTATCTGAGAAATATATAAAAATGTAGCATTTTTTGTCTGTGTGGGCAAACTACAGATGTATTTGTATTCTGCCCAATACTTTGGTGTTTTTCCATAATTTCTATAATAACTATTTATAGTCAGAAGGATAATGATATGTTACCAATTAAAATAAAGCCTATTAATGTATTAGAAAGACTATAAGGAAATTTATCAAAATATTGAGAAGAAGCCTCAGCCTGCTAGTACTTCCCTTGGGCCCAGTTTGCCGCTCTGTCTTCCTGTTTTCCACTGAACTTTTTTTGTCTCTATCTTTACATATTTCACTGCACTGCAATTATTTATTCATGACCATTTCTCCTACTCTTACATGAGGGAGAGCACAAGGTCTAATTCACTTTTTACTCTAAAGACTAAACTCATAGTGTACATTCCATATGACTGAACAGACACAGGGCTCCTTTCCCAGATAACTCACAGACTCTGGAAAAGACCTCACCCAGAAGGTGACACTGAACTAAATCCTTATCTGCTTCCAGTTGTTATTCCAAGGCCCATCCACAGCAAAGCATGCCTGGCCACCCTGTTGGAATGGCATCATTCCCTCCCTCCCTTGTCCATCACTGTCTTTCCCTTCCATGTTATGTTTTTCCTCCTTAGTATTTATTACCACCTAACATGGTATTGTTGCTATTGTTTAGTCACCAAGTTGTAGCAACTCTTTAGTAACCCCATGGACTGTAACCTACCAGTATCCGCTGTCCATGGGATTTCCCAGGCAAGAATAGTGGAGTGGGTTACCATTCCTTCTCCAGGGGGCCTTTACAACCCAAGGATTGAACCAAAGTCTCCTGCATTGGCAGGCAGTTTCTTTACCATTGAATCACCTGGGAAGCTTGCTAACGTGGAATACACATTACTGACTCATCCCTTCATTGCTTGTCTCTCCTCACTAGGATATCAGCCATATAAAGACTGAGATACATGTCTGTTTTATCCACTGCTTTATTCCCAGAGCCTAAAACAGGTCCTGGTATACAGGAGATATCCAGTTGATATTTGTAGAATAAAGGAATGCCATGTACAAAATTATGGCGAGATGCACAGGAGAAGGGAAGAGCAGCATGGCTCTGCTATACAAAATTGAAGACTTTTTCTTGAATATTATCTTGAAAATCAAGGAGTGGCAGTGAACTCAAGATAATACTCTGAGACAGCTATGAGTGGGAGTCTTTTATACTGACTGCTGAGTGCAGATTTCATCAGAACCTTACTTGTCCCTCGCAAACAATTAAATGAAGGGACGGATGAGCATCTTTTCATTAAATGGCTGATACATGTTGATGTTTGGTAGAAACCAACACAATAGTATAAAGCAATTATCCTTCAAGTAAAAATTAATATGGCAAAACCAATACAATATTGTAAAGTAATTAACCTCCAATTAAAATAAATAAATTTATATTAAAAATAAATATATGTGACATTTTAAAAAATAATAATAATTAATTAGAAAAATGCAGATGACCTAAGAGACCACACCCAGCCTCTCATAAAAGGTACTTGCAGGAATAGCTGCAAGATAACCTGCTGTTCACCTTATAAAAACTGCTTAGACCCTGCCTCTCTCACAATCAGATGGTTGAAGAAGGCTTTAAAATTGTACCCCACAAATCAAAGCCAGTGTGTTAGCTTGACATATACTTCATGCAGATGTTACCAGATACCCATTCTTGACAGGGTACACTCTCCACAAAGCCCTTTCAGGGCATGTGGCTTCCTCTTTGCAGTTCCCCCAGATAAATGGGATGAGAAACCGACAAACTTATCTAGCTGAGTACCTAGGCAACAGCCTGGGAGCAACAACAAAAGACACATTTGGTTTAGACCATTCGCTCCTTTCGGCAATATGAAGCTAATGTGACCTAAGAGAAGCTGAAAAGAATGTTGGGAGCGTTTCTGTTCAACCTCTCTGAAAATCGTTATGTGCCCTATCTATGGACTTAGACTCACACAGTTTCTGTAGGACAGTCATTTCTAGGAGAGAGAGAGAGAGGGAGAGAGAGAGAGAGAGAGAGAGAGAGAGGGAGAGAGAGAGAGAGAGAGAGAGAGTGGGTGTGTGTGTGTATGCCTGAGTGTATGGTGGGGTGTTCCATCTTGAGCTTAAAATCATTCTTGGCTCAAAACCAGTCCCTATGGAGAGCAACAAATGTTCAGCAATGTCTCAAAAACCTCAGGTGTTTTTTTCAATAAGGTAAAACAAATACATAGTGGTTAATATAGGTTAGCCATGGTGTAGCATTTTAGTATATGGGTTCAAATCCTAGCATTTCCATTTTACATCCAGTGTGACCTTAAGTATATTACTTAACCTTTTTGAAACTTTTTCTGCTTAGCTATACATTTGATAATAATAATAAATTCAGTGTAGGATTGTTGGAAGGTTAAAAGAGAGAATGCATGTTAGATGTTTAGCATCATGCCTGTAACACAGAAGCATACTCGGTAATGGTTTTCTATAATGATATTTCTGTCATGGAAAGAACAACAAACTTTCCTTCTTTCTAGAAATTGAGCCTTACTTTGTTGTGAACATGGGTTGAGAAAGGTCCATAGACCTTTCTAGTTATTATAGCATCTGTTCATTACAGCCACCTCACCAATATTTGGGAATCTGAACATAAAAATGCATTGTTTCATATTTTCTTGATCTTATTAACTGAGGAATAGAGAACTAGGAACTGTTCAAAAGTGGGAGCTCTCTTCCTAATTTAAAAAAATATGCTTAGTGCAAATTAGCAACTACAAGAACATATTTTAACATAGGTATGGCACTATCTTTCATTGTGTTGGCATTAATCGTGTATACTTATACTTTTAAGATAAATATCAGCAATTATTCCAAACAAGAATAAATCTCCCCAGAATCACACTGTTACAAATGCACACGTACAGTTTTATCATGGTCCATCTCAGCAACTGACAGTTAGTTACTGACACCCAGCTATTGACAGCTTGTTGGAAATGAATGCAGAGCATATATGAAGTCTCTCTTTGTAATGGAAAATGTATGCTCTGAGGTTAATGTAGATGAGAATGTCCTGTTGTACCAAGATGATCGAATATGTGAAAAGAAATTGACAAAGGAAAAGACAGCTCTTGTTCTTCACAATAGCATATGCAAATTTGAAAGACTGCTCACTTTTATGAAGACACACCTCATTGCTTTCTAATTTCTTCCCATAAAAACAGCCTGGGAATGTAAGGTGTGACGGCAGGACTAGTGATATCTAATTATCACAAGCTGAACACATGGCCCGTCACTGAGTATTGGGTCAATTTTCATTTCTAAATCAATTAGTAAAGCAATGAGAAGAAAGCACCAAATAACTGAATATTCTCTGAGTCCACATTTAGTCAAGAGTATATGGCATGGCTGAGAATCACTAACAGTTAGCACCTGTGCATTTAGCTTGTAAACATATTTGACACTGTGTTTGTACCTTTCTCTGGTTTTGGCCTTTTTTTTCTGGGGGTGGGGGCAGGGTGTGGAATTGTAGAATGATATTAATAAGCTGCTCCTGTAAAACTGTGTGATAATTTGAGTTGGTGTTACCACCGAGGGCTCTGATGACCTGATGTAACATCTCCCTCTAACATTTATAGCTTCCTGGGGAATCTGCTGGGCTTTGTGACACTGCTCCATCCTGCTCCAGAGCTCTTGCTGTGACCCTCTCTTAGACACATCTCTATGCATTGAGCAGAAAGAAAAGCCAGAAGTCAAGGAATCACTTCAAGGTAGCTTTATTTTTCAGAGATTGTAACATGCAAAACTCGAGGTACAATTGCTTCTTACACCTAAATCTCTCACATTTGTCCAGGAGATACTGGCACAGTAAATCTCTCCTCCCTGAGACAAAGGAGAGCCCTGGGCAAAAGGCCAGAAATTTCCCATTGTTTGCCATATGACAGAATTCTCTGTTTAGTTTGGGCTTTCTAGCAATTCGTGGCGATGCCATGATTTATTTATATTTTTAAATTAACAGATTTTATTTTTTAGAGCAGTTTCAGATTTATGGAGAAATTTATCAGAAAGTTGAATTTCCCATATATCCTCTCTCTGCACCCCCAGTTTCCCTTATTATTAACATACTGTATTAGCATAGTGTACGTCTTACAACTGATAAGCCAGTGCTGATATATTCTTATTGGCTAAAGTCCACTGATGTTTACATCAGACTTCCCTGTATTGTACGTTCTGTGTGTTTTGACAAGTGTATAATGACATGTGTCCACTATTATAGGTGTCTTACAGGACAGTTCATTGCCCTAAATATCCTCCGAAGTCTATTCACCTCTCTGCTCCTTCACTCCATCTTCACCTACTGAAAGCATTTGCATTCTTCAGTTCTGCACCAAACCCACGTTTTCCCAGGACACCTTCCCTGGAATTCTGTTCACAACAGGCTGTAAAGCTACCAGCTTCCTAATACTCCATACTTTCTCTTCATGGTATGTCTCATAATTATTATTTCATGGTAGTTGATTTGAATTTATCCTATTCTCTAGACAGTATGTCTCATGAGGGTCAAATTTTGTATGTATTTTACTCACTGCTTTATTCTTAGAGCCCATCACAATGATTGGGCATTCTAGGAGATCAATAAGTATTTATTGAGTAAATGAATAGATAACAAACATATAAATATTATACTTCCAGATAGTAACCATAAATTAAAACAAAATCTTTATCACTGAACTACTCCAAACAGAAATATATATTATCCAGAAAGACTGACCCCTTTTAAATGACTCCAGAAAGTTGATATCAGTCACACATAGCTGCATATACACACTACTATGTATAAAATAACAACATAGACCTCCTGTATGGCACAGGGAGCTATATTCAATATCTTGTAATCAAATATAATTGGAAAGACTATGTAAGGAACACACACACACATATATATATACACATATATTATATCTGGATCACTTGGCTGCACACCTAAAACTAAGACACTGTAAATCAACTATACTTCAATATAAATTATGTGTAAATGTATGTGTTTATACGTTTGTGTGTATGAATTTGCTGACTTCCCCAACAGCTAACAACATATATATCTTCTAGACTATAAATAGTGATATGTCCCTTTATGTCCCAGGTTCAGTCTAGGCTGACCTAGGACTACTGAATCAAGGCTCCTGTTGCTAGACACATCCAAAATGAGACCAAAAGTAAGATTTATCCAGGTTCTCTCAGACTGCATCCTAATTCTTCCTTCAGTGATGAGACAGTCAATGTTCATCCATTTCCATTTTGAAATGTCCCTGTCTACCACCAAATTTGAGCACTCCTGTGCTCCACCACACATTGCGCATACTGTGGTCACAGCACTTACCAAGGTGTATTTAAACTGTTTGTTGAAATGTATGTCTCTCAGATTTGATTGCAAGCTCACTGAGGGCAGGACGTCCCATTAGCCTCTAAATTCCAAGTGTCTATTCCATGGACATAGCAATCCATATTTTTTCAAGTGAATGAACCAGGAATGTACAATGACCATATGTACAATAAGTAGAGTGTAGTGTTATGAATAGGTGTTATACATATATAAAAAGCATGAAATCCACTGGGAAAGATTGAGGGCAGGGGGGATAATGCAGGGGACAGAGGATGAGATGGTTTGATGGCATCATCAACTCAATGGACATGAGTTTGCACAAACTTTAGGAGACGGTGAAGGGCAGGGAAGCCTGGCATGCTGCAGTCCGTGGCATCACAGAGTTGGACACAACTTAGTGACTGAACAACAACAATAAAGAAATCCACACTATTTTCAAAATACCATATAATGTCCAACACTGGCTCTGGGGAAGAACTGACATTTATTTGAATGTCTACCATGTACCATGCTGGGTTCTGTCAATATTACCTTGTTTCATCTTTATAATAGCCTGTCAAAGTAGACATAATCACGTTATTTTTCAGAAGAAAAAACATGAATTCAGAGGATGGGGTTATACATTTAAGAAACATCTGACACTAACTTTGCCTTTCCTGCACTGAAAGACTATTGTTTGAAGAGAAAAATATTCAGAATGGGAGAATCTAGGAGGAAGAAGATAAAGGGGTCTCTGATTAAGAGTCAAAAGTAACCCTCCCCATGCAAAACTTTATTGATCTCAGAACATAAAGTCTCACTCCATCCCCTTGATGGCCCCTAACAAGGCTCTCTGCATCTAAGCAAAGAGAACTCATGCCACCCTACAAACCCTGGAAGGCCTGTCCTGGCAAGATTTTCCTAGGACTGCATGACATCAGAAATGCCTTATCCCAGGGACAGGGGAGCCTGGTAGGCTGCCGTCTATGGGGTTGCACAGAGTCGGACACGACTGACACGATTTAGCAGCAGCAGCAGGATTCCTGTCAAATAATCCTTCCAAAGTTGTGATTACTTAAGGGCATTTTTTTCCCTGAATTTCTTGAACATTTTAATTTTAGTACAATTTATCGACCTTGCCAAATAGATTTCATTGGCCAATAAAACTATTTAGCAATGATATATATAATGCATGTGTGCTAAGATGCTCAGTCGTGTCTGACTCTTTGCCATCACATAGACTGCCAGGCTCCTCTGTCCATGGAATTTCCCAGACAAGAGTACTGGAGTGGGTTGCATTTCCATCTCGACCCAGGGATGGAACCCATGTCTTTTATGTCTCCTACATCAGCAGATGGGCAGGCAGGTGGTACTAGCAGGGAAGCAGGTACACCAGGGAAGTCCAATATATATAATAGCAGATGAAAATTTTTTAATTTCTATAGGATCAAGCAGTACTTTGTATTACATTGTGTCATTTCTCTGGATGTTTATACATTATTTTCCTCCTTATATTGTAAGCTCTTTGAAAGCAGACACCACATTCTGCTTAGCTGTGTATCCTCAGCATCTAGAAGAGTATCTTAAATATAACAGATGTAAATAAAAGTCTGTTATTGAATAATGAAAAGGTATATATTAGCCTTCCATTTATTCCTGAAGGTTCTGGAAAGCCTCATCAAAGTAACATACTTTGAGCTGAATAATTTTTCCCATTATACACACACACTGTGTGTGTGTGTGTGTGTGTGTGTGTGTGTGTGTGTGTGTGTGTGTGTGTAAAAACTGAGATTTGGTTTATTGGGAGGGCTGGAACCCACATTTTCTGACTCTCAGTCCTCTCTGTTTGCAGTTTAAGCATCTTCAGGGTGGCTAGTGGGTGTCATATATGATATACCTTGAAAGTGAAAGTGAAGTTGCTCAGTCATGTCCGACTCTCTGTGACCCCATGGACTGTAGCCTACCAGGCTCCTCCAGCCATGGGATTTTCTAGGTAAGAATGCAGGAGTGGGTTGCCATTTCCTTCTCCAGGGGATCTTCCCAACCCAGGGATTGAACCCTGGTCTCCTGCATTGCAGACAGACGCTTTACCGTCTGAGCCACCAAGAATATACCTTGAGAGCCCAGCAAATTCTATGAGATTTTTCTCTTTTCAGAGAAAATGAGAAATGCTGCCATCTATATATACATGGTACTCTTAGACACAATAACAAGTGAAAATTAAAAAGCTGGAAATAGCAAAGTTTTTGTGGATAGATATTAAGATTTCTGGGAGTTGACCCCACAGGACTGCAGATGTTTTTACTGCTTGTCTGTGTTACATAACAGCAGAGGAGCTTCTCAGGAACTAGAATAAATGTTATTATTGCAAATGTTTATGGTTCTGGGAAGCTCAGGGGAATTAATACACTTTACAGAAGGCAACTGGCTTCTCTAAGAACAAAATGCAGTAATGAAAAAAAAAAGTGCAGAAAAGAAAAGTGCAGAAAAGAGTGCCTCTAACCAATCCTACCGACCCCTACCTTAAGAGGTTTCCTCACATGCTTAATCAGGCGTCTCCTGATGCCGGTATGCTCTGCATTTCTAAGACACTGGGTAAATAATGTTTAGCAAAGTGTAGTGTGAAGACCACTAGGAATATACAAGATGATTTTTACATACTTACTGATGAATACTTCTGTTTCAACAATCATTCATTTTTTATGGTTACCTTGTGTTTATTGGACAGCATCACTGACTCAATGGACATGAGTCTGAGTAAACTCTGGGAGTTGGAGATGGACAGGGAGGCCTGGCATGCTGCAGTTCATGGGGTCACTAAGAGTCAGACACAACTGAGCGACTGAACTGAACTGTGTTTATTAAAATGACTGCATTCTTCCATTTATAGAAGTAAAGCAACTTCTCCTTCTAAAATCCTTATTTCAGTATAAAAGTGGTTTGATTCAGAAACAGCGAAGAAATTATTTCTGATAAATGAAATCATTTCTGATAAATGAAATCATCATGACTGACATTTTAAGAAATACTAGGTTACAGAATAAGTTGACCAAAGTAGTCTTATATTCCAACTTCTTTTGCAAAATAAAAGGCCCTCTCAGTTGTGTTTCCTCAGCTTGCAAACCTGATTTAAATTTGAGACTATTTGGAAAGATAGTTATGATGACCCTGTATGTGAGACAACAAAAGAGACACAGAGGTATAGAATGTACTTTTGGCCTCTGAGGGAGAGGAAGAGAGGGTGGGATGATTTGGGAGAATGGCATTGAAACATGTATACTATCCTATAAGATATGAAATGTCAGTCTATGTTCAATACAGGATACAGGATGCTTGGGGCTGGTGCACAGGATGATCCAGAGAGATGATATGGGGTGGGAGGTGGGAGGGGGCTTCGGCATTGGGAGATTGTGTACACCTGTGGCTGATTCATGTCAATGTATGGCAAAACCAATACAGTATTGTAATGTAGAATAAGTATTAAAAAAAAAGAAAAACATAGAAATAATAAAAAAAATTTTTGAGACTATTTGGATTACTTCTTTTAGTGGCACAAATGCTAGAACCCTAAAACAAAAGTTTTGTGAGTTATTTTTCTAAAAAACCCACAATGCTTGGTATAGTGAATCACTCAGTCATGTCCGACTCTTTGTGACCCCAGGGACTGTAGTGTATCAGGCTCCTCCAGGCTTTTCCAGGCAAGAGTGCTGGAGTATAGTAGGTGCTTGGTATATAGGTGCTAAATAAGAGCAGTCAATTACGCATTTTAAAAGAGCCTGTGTCTAATGATTTATACAGAAAATTGAAAATAGATTCCAGAGTTGTAATTGATAGTATGTGGGAACCAGATGGCTGTGCTGTGTGACCAGGGAGAGTCATCATAGATGGAGTTTAGTTTCACTAACTTAAACATTTAATAAGATAACAACATGGGCTTCCCAGGTAGCCTAGTGGTAAAGAATCTGCCTGCCAGCACAGGAGACGCATGAGACACAGGTTCAACCCCTGGATCAGGGAGATTCCCTGGAGGAGGGCATGGCAACCCACTGCAGTATTCTTGGTGGGGAAATCCCATGGAACCTGGCAGGCTACAGTCCCCAGGGCTGCAAAGTGTCAGACATGACTTAGTAACTGAGCACACACACACACAAGATAACAGTATATGAAAATACATTCCATAATCTACTCCTAGTCTGTTATTGAGATTCTGAATTTAATGTGCTCATTCAAAATAAACCTGTTTTAAATTATCACTGCTTTTGTGAGTTATTCGCTCTAATGAAATCATCATTATATAACGTTAAGAAACACATTAAATTTAGTGCTTGGTTTTTTAAACATTGATATGCTCCACAGTCTCACCCCTGTCTCATGGGCTTTTGCTTCATTCTCCCAAAAATAACTGTTACTTTACAGTGCAATGAAATCTCTCAGTTTCCCTGGCACTCTATGGTTAGTAAACAGCCTGAAAATGTAGTTTTGCTGGCATTCCATTTTGCTGGAAAATGAAATAAAAACAAGTTCTCAGGACGCACACTTTCCATGCCCATTAACCTGTTTAATTTTGCGTCAGTAAAACTTTCATTGTCTTTCAGGTCACTTCTCACCTGTTTCTATCCACGCCTGTCAGCTTTGTTTCCACACAGCAGCTCGTTCCCCAGAACCTGAGCCAAGGAGAATCTGGAAGGAGGTTGGGTTTTCCTCCCCTTTAACAGGTAAACAGGGTCTAAAATGTGTCTACTGTCCCACACGCAATATTCGGGGTGTGAAGACAGCCTCAGGGATACACTGAGCTGCACCTTCACACTTGCAGGCACACCCATCTACGTGTGTTTCTGTCTTTCCCTTAGCATACAACTGGAATACACTTCATCACTTCTTCACCCTGTTCTCAAATCTGCCAAGTCATGGTGTCCAGATGTCAGACTGGGCAGGTGGCACAGCCCAGGGTAATGCCATCCTCCATCCTTCTGACACACGACACCTGCAGATTTGGGCGCTGCCTCAGTCCAGAAGAGGGTGCACTTGCAAAGTTGTTTGATAACCAAATTCAAAACAGATAACAATTAATCACTTTTATGCCTAAAGTAACCATAAAGGCTAGTTTTCCTGTGCTATTTCCTTCTATTCCTGTTTTCCCAGAGTAATAGTGCATTTGAGGTGCAAAGTTGTACTGACTTAGACACCCATTGTGGTCACTCTATTTATGTCCTTACAAAAACCTGTTCATCTCTCTTAGCCACAACCAAAGGAACTCAACACTATAGTTTCTAAAGATCCTTCCAGTTTTAACATCCTACAAGAAGTAAGGCCCATCTTAAGTATGCAGAAAATAAAACGTTTTAGAAACCAAAATCAAAACTTTCCTGAAATCTACCATTCTGAGTAATAATATGAAATTTTCTTAAATTTTGGACTCATAGACTAACTTCTCCAGGGATTTTGTGTTTTCATGTGCATCTACCCAAGCTTATATAGGTGAAGGAAGATAAGTTCTGATGGCACTGGGAGGCTTATTTTCTCTCTGTCTCTTCCTTGGCGTCTCTTGGCAAGCAACTAGCTGTATGGATGGGTCTGAGTCAGCTCAAAGACAGAACAGGCTGATTCTTGCAGCTTCATTATGGAGGTCCCTTTCCAACACGGCCATTTCCTCAACTAAGACACCTGTTATACATAGTAGAGTTGGTGTTCCCTGCCTTCCTTTCTAGGTTTCTTTCAAATATGTGAATGTGAAGAAAGCAGGGTCTCACTTTGCTAGCATTTCCCCTGGTGCCTTCCACTTGACTCACTCAGGCATGTTTCTCTACAGGTTGCTAATGGATGGAGAAACTATAAATTGTCTAATTCTCTTTCATTAAATCCCCTTGCATGGCAACAATATAATACAATGATTACAAGATTAGAATAGTCATTTCATAGTGTCAGTAGCCATTCCATCAGGGGCACAAAATCATATTTCATCAGTATACCAAGAATGAGGTATCCCACTTTAGCAAGAGTCCCGCACAGCTCTTGGCCCCTGTCCCAGGTGCCCCGTGTTAAGGCTGTGCAGCCCCGTTGTGTAGCCTCCAAATCTGTCTCTTCATCTAGAAAGTATTAATAGATGCACCGGATAGATCAAACTAAATTCTGAGCTATTAAGCTACTTAAATAAATAAATTGATTGTGAATTCAAGGATTTTAAGAAGATACCACTAGAGAAAGCGGTCATTTGAATCACAGATATTATGTCTAGATAGGAGCCTGCATCTTGAAGTTCAAGTTTTGAAAAAAATTATTGTCTACTAAGAGAAGTCAGTGCCCATGAAGTGTTGCTTCCTATGTTCAGATACAGATTTCAATATCGATGGCTCTTTCTAAGAGTGCGGTTATTAGCATTCACATCTAGGTCTCAGCCTTTTCACAGGCAGAATTAAAAGTTGATTAGATATGCATGTTCAACCTCTAGAACTAAGTTGAAGTTGGGAATGGTATCTTTCTCAGGAAGCCCCAGTATCTTATACCCAGAAGGTATTCAACAGTTAAATGTTGATGAAAATTAATGAAACTTAGAGACATGTACGGAGGAGCCTGGGCTCACCATGCAGGCCATGGGGTTGCTAAGAGTCTGACACGACTGAGCAACTTCTCTTTTCACTTTCATGCACTGGAGAAGAAAATGGCAGCCCACTCCAGTGTTCTTGCCTGGAGAATTCCAGGGACGGGGGAGCCTGATGGACTGCCATCTATGGGGTTGCAGAGTTGGACACAACTGAAGCAACTTAGCAGCAGCAGCAGCAGAGACATGTAACATATATTAAACTTCCCTTATATGTTAAGTTCTTTCACATCTTTTCTTTTTTCATGAAAAAGCTGAACCTTGGATATTTCGCAATGCCTGTATGTGCTAGAGCAAGATTATTTGTTGTAAATTACACGTGTAGTTATCTGCCCTCCACACCGATATGCCAGTATTGAGGCACATCATACACATGTCAGCAAGAGGAGAGCTGTCTGAGAGACTTGTACCAGGTCCATGGAAAACAAGATGTGGATGGGGCATCTTGTCATGATTTTAGTCTCTAACTTTTAATATCAAGCGATACTACAGTATCGTCATCGTTTCATTGCTACGTTGTACCTGACTCTTTGTGACCCCATGGTCTGTAGCCTGCCAGGCTGTTCTGTTAATGGGATTTTCCAGGTAAGAATACTGGAGTGGGTCACCATTTCTTTTTCCAGGGAATCTTCCTGACCCAGGGATTGAACCCACATCTTCTGCATTAACAAGCAGATTCTTTACCACCGAGCCACCTGGGAAGCCCTTTAGATAGGTCCAATTTAACTTTTATCTCAAAGGACTATTACGGAAATTAAAATCACTTATAAAAAATCTATTACTAAATTGATATTAATAATTATTGTCAAATGATACCTGGGTATGTTCTTCTCATAGAACTTACTACACTAAAAATGAATGTTTTTGCCCATTTTCCCCTGTAGGCTATAACCTTCTTGAGGGCAAAGATGGTTTTACTCATCTTAGTACCCAAGAGATAGCAATGATGCTTTTGATTCATGGTATGCAATTAAACATGTTTTGAAAGAAAGGTTAAACAAAATGTAGGGACCTTAGGTTACTTTAGTATCTTTTGTATGAATTTGCTGCATATCTTTGGAAGATTTCCTTCTCTGGATTTCAGAACAAATGCATTCATTATTTTAATAATTTCCATCAAACTGAACAATATTAATTATCAGTAATGAAAATTCAATTATAAAAGTGCCATATATATTCTTTGATCAGTGGTAAACCAAATTTACTTTCAGGAACTAGAACATACATCACTTTAGAAGTGGATGTTTCTAGATACTTGCTATTTTTTATTTAGAAAAAAAACTATATGTAAACGGGTATTTGTCCTAGGATTGCTTATATATATGTTTTTTTAATATAAATTTATTTATTTTAATTGGAGGCTAATTACTTTACAATATTGTATTGATTTTGCCATACATCAACATGAATCTGCCACGAGTGTACATGTGTTCCCCATCCTGAACCCTCCTACCACCTCCCTCCCCGTACCATCCCTTTGGGTCATCCCAGTGCACCAGCCCCGAGCATCCTGTATCATGCATCGAACCTGGACCAGCAATTTGTTTCACATATGCTATCATACATGTTTCAATTAGCATTGCTTATAACAGTAAAAATAACCTGTTTCTCCAGGGGTAATAGAATGGTTAGGGTAAATATGTTTAGCGACATGATGTAATATTTTGCAGTCATTGAAATCAATGCATAAGAAAATTACATAATACACAGAAAAGTATTAAAAATGTTAAAGTGATAAAAGTGGAATGCCAAATTCATAATTACAATATTTTTGAAATATACATATTAAAACTAGAATGAAGTTGGAAAGTGAAAATAGATTTTAAAAATTCAGTTATTCAGAGAGTAGTTTAGAAGCAAAACACTGAGCTGTTATAAACATTTGAAATCTCAAGGCATTTTTAAAATGTTTAAACTCATGTTTCTGTATTTTTACAGTGTTATCATTTTATTATTTGTATTTTAACATAGTTGTAAAATTTCTTCTGAATACAAAGCATACAAATAGAGTATAAAAAGATTTATTATATAATGAATAGCTGGTAACCTAAGTATTATGTTCCAACATTTGTGCAATAAATGGGTATTTAGAAAATGCTATAAAAAATCAATAATCTAAACCTCAGTAAAATGGTGTCCTCAGGTTCCTGATTGCATTTGACATGCTTCCTTTCCTAAATTTGCATTATAATAAGATTATCCTATTTTATTATTTTTATTTTATTTTATATTATTTTCATCTACTTCCAAGCCGTTACTTAAAACTGCCCTATCTATTGTTTGGGATAGCTGAGTAGCAAATGTGCTAGTGATAGACTGCTCTTCATTTCTACCCTCTGCCTCTATAAGTGTGGAGATGTCTGAGTTTACAGTTTTTGATTGGTCAATTTGAACATGAACAACTGTTTCACAGTTAAATAACACAACATTGTAAATCAAATATATTTCAATAAAAAATTTTTAATGGAAAATAAATAATAAAGTAGTCAGTGGTTTACAGCATGATCTTCCCTTCCACCTCAGAACACAGTCACCCATGTCCCTCTGTACTTAATGATCTTGAAATAATTTGTCCAAAATCCTTCCATGGCTCCTTGTTGATAACTGGAAGAAATTAAGACATTTTGTCACTGTATTCAAGACCCTTTGCAGTGAAACTCTAATGCCTATGTCCCCTGATCTCCTACAAATAGCCTCATGCCCCACACTGAGCCTCCCAGTGAAACTGCCTCCTCTTGGCTCTGGTGATGCCACTGCTGCACCCAGGCCTCACTCTTCCTCTAAGTTTGCATGTTTTGATTCCAGATGTTAATCAAAGTGCAGCTCAAACACTGTCTTGTTCATGAAGTGTTTTATTGCCATTAAAAGAAAGTTAATCCTTCCATGGCTCCTTGTTGATAACTGGAAGAAATTAAGACATTTTGTCACTGTATTCAAGACCTTTTGCAGTGAAACTCTAATGCCTATGTCCCCTGATCTCCTACAAATAGCCTCATGCCCCACACTGAGCCTCCCAGTGAAACTGCCTCCTCTTGGCTCTGGTGATGCCACTGCTGCACCCAGGCCTCACTCTTCCTCTAAGTTTGCATGTTTTGATTCCAGATGTTAATCAAAGTGCAGCTCAAACACTGTCTTGTTCATGAAGTGTTTTTATTGCCATTAAAAGAAAGTTCTCAATTTCTAACCTTTACATAGAATTAAAGTTAAATATTTCATAGTATTTAGCACTTTGGCACCCCACTCCAATACTCTTGCCTGGAGAATCCCATGGACGGAGGAGCCTGGTGGGCTGCAGTCCATGGGGTTGCAGAGTTGGACACGACTGAGCGACTTCAGTTTCACTTTTCACTGTCATGCATTGGAGAAGGAAATGGCAACCCACTCCAGTGTTCTTGCCTGGAAAATCCCAGGGACGGGGGAGCCTGGTGGGCTGCCGTCAATGGGGTCACACAGAGTCAGACACAACTGAAGTAACTTAGTAGCAGCAGCAGCACTTTTTACATTGTTATTTTAATATCTTTTACTAGGCTATTAGTTCCTGGAGTATAAACTCCTATGTTTGCTTTATGTAACCATTACTGAATTGGAACTAGTACCTTTATTGGCATATGGCAAATAAGTTCAGATTTATAAAAATCCCACTAGTAGTACAAATGGCTCTCATGCAGCTGTCAACCAGACTCCCCAAGTGCTAACAGGTAACATAAGCAAGTATAATTTTCAAGACCAGGGAACTGACTTCAATTCTAAACTAATAAGTAGTCTACTGAGTTTTTTCAATGTTTTTAAATTTCGCCACTCAAGACCTTTCTGTGGACAAGGATCCAGTCTTAGGATCATATACAGCATTTAATTGATATGCTGCCCAACTTTCCTTTATGCCAGATCTTCAATCTTTTATTTTTTTCAGTCTTTTATTTTTGATGTCTGTCACTTTTAAAGAATACTGGGCAGTCATTTTGTAGAATATTGCCCAATCTGGGTTCGTCTGCATTTCTTCCTGATTAAATTTAGATTGCATATTTTTGGTAAAAATGCCACAGAGGTTATTTTGAGCCCTCTGAGGGGACTTGATCAAGAGGCATATGATATTGATACATCTCCTTATTAATGGTGTTCATTTTGATCACTTGGTTGAGATGATTTTTGTCTAGTCTCTCCAATATCAAGTTACTATTTTCTCCTGGGTAATAGCTAAGTGTATTGTAGAGAGAGATTTTCAGAATATGAAAATATCCTATTTCTCATAACATACAAATTTTAGCATCTACTGATGATACATGCCTAAAACAATATTACCATGATGTTTATCAGATGATGATTTTTTTTTTCTATTTTCATCACTTTCAACACCACTAATTCAAATTCTACCATCAGGAATATCTTTCCACCTCACCCCTCATTTACTCATATTTAATCATTTATTCTATTATTCTCTCATGAATATTTCCCATTTAATATTTTTATAGAATTAAATATATGTTGGAACAGCACACACACACACATACACACATATATACATACATATATATATATATATATATACATATTAGAAAATATATGGTTAGGATTCAGATGGGTACTGTTCTTAATGTTCCTATATTTCAACTCATTCATCTTCAAAGTAATCCCAAGAGGTAGGTAGTGTACCACCTTCACTTTAAAGATGAGGAAACTGAGACACAGAAAACATATATCTTGCCCAAGTCATTCAGAGTTAGGATTAGCACCTCAGCAGACTGGCTCCAGAGCCCGTGGTTTAAACCAAAATAAATACATTTCCCCTAATAAGGCTTGGTGAGAATCAGAGTTTTCTTTTACTCTCTCTTTCCATTCACGTGTCTATAGCCACCATCAGTGAGTACAAAAGTCCTGCTGGGATCTCAGACTCATGGGACCAAGAGAGAGAATTTACTCACAAGGATAAGGGACTTGGAAGTTAGAAGAGAAAATCTAGCTGTTCAGGCAGGGCCTAGCAAGGATGGGAAAACAGCAGAGACCCAGCAGAGAGTGGTCTCATAGTGTCCCAAACATTGTCTATTGGTAGCATCTTCCTGCTGTGCTGTCTTAATCATGCTCGCTGCTGTAACTGGTCAGGAGTGTGTACCTGGGTGCTGGAGAGTGGCCACCCCTACGGCAGCTACTGAGTCAGATCTAGAGGACAGACCGACAGGAAACTAGGCAACAGCCACTTACGCTTGAGAGGAGTTCAGTGGTAAGCAATTAAAGAATATTTATGATGAAAAGAATTAATATCCGAATCTAGAATAAGGCTAGTCAAAACCAGTTGAGATCAGTGGTCTGGGATATCAGGCAAGAGTCAGGCACACTGGAGAGTAGAGAATGAAAGCAGAATTTCTATCCCTCACTTGGGCCGGCACAGGAAAAGAAAAGGAACATTGCAACTTGGAGACCTCACAGCCTTCAAGGCACCTGTTTCTGGTAGTGTCACAGCCGTTTCATAGCCAGGGCTCAGCTTGTGGTGATTGGACTTCACACTGAACTTCTTTTGGTGGGGCTGAGACTGCTGACGTGCTGATTGCATCTGCCAGGAAAATGTCTCAAGAACCGGACATAGTTGAACCTATTGATAGGTTCAACTCATTCATTCAACTCATAGGTTCTCTCGTTCATTTCTTCTTACATTCACGCATTCAGTCCACATTAAGTGCCTACAGAGCCATGAATAAATGCAGGAAATAGACCATGATCAAGACATGATCTGCATCCTTAGAAAACTGATATTCTAGGGAGCGGCGCCCCAGGAATAAACACGGAGTGCACACAGGATGGAACAGAGGCTCAAACCTGTGGTGATGTGTCTGGGTAGGAGGGTTAACAGATTTCACAAAGGAAACGGATTCAGCTCTGATGA
Source organism: Madoqua kirkii (assembly GCA_006408675.1). NCBI lineage: Eukaryota > Metazoa > Chordata > Mammalia > Artiodactyla > Bovidae > Madoqua > Madoqua kirkii. The sequence goes on along the minus strand of SJYC01012978.1, from coordinate 27,731 downwards.
TAATCAAGGCAGAGAAGCTGAGACAAGCTCCCACAGAAGCACATACTTATTATAAATGCAAAGACATTAAAACAGTATGAAGTGCCCAAGACGACAACCCCAGTAAAGGAGTATCATCAACCCCTCCCCACCTCTGAGGAGCATGTTCAGCTCTGTGAAATGGAAGGAAGGTTAGGCTATGACAGAGGTATTTATAGAATAAAGCATGGCACCAAAGGGCGTTTGCGTAACCCCTTTCCTAATCACAGGGGTCAGTGCTGCGAAAGATCTAGGTAGTCATGGAGTTCCATCTCGGATCATTTCTAATTCTAGACAAGGTAGTATAATAATTGTCTACATTTGCATAATACTTTATAAAGTACTTTCATAACCATTTATCTCATTTGATCTTCACAATAATTTTGTGAGATAAGCAGAAACAATCTATTAAAATCCTCCTTTCCCAGAAGAGGAAATTTAAAGGAGCTAGAAAATTCAATGGCTATAGAAGGAGAAATTAGGAAGTAGAGCCAAGGTGCCATCAAAGTTTCTAATGTCTCATCCAGTATCTTCTCCATAAAATCACCTCCTCCCATTTGCCAGTTAATCAAGGGCAGCTCATACTTTGAAATGGAGGGTCTGATGTTGGGTTTTAGCAACTCCCCATCAATCTACCATCTTCCCTTGATGGAGGGCTGTGAGAAGGGGGAGTAATAGCATCATACAGAGAAAGTCTTTAAAAGGATGAGCCCTCTGGAACACCTATCTGAGTTTCTCTTCAAGAATTTACGGAGTAAGCGTATTATCCTGACTGCATCCTGGACTTTGAGACTCTGGGGTGTGAAGAATGGATTTTCAATAAGCGCATCTGGGAATTCTGATGCACAATGAAATTTGAGAACTGCTTCTACAGAGATTTGGAAGATCTGTCCTCAGAAATCTTCCCTGCCCATCAGAATAGATGACGAAAAAGGTGGGGAGGAGGCACTCAGCTTCTATCGCAGGGGCCTTGGCTCCTTCACAAATTCTATCCACTCTTTTGTTTTGTCTCTTAAAAAAAAAACTGGGGGCTTCCCTGGTGGTCCAATGGTAAAGAATTTGCCTTGTTATGCAGAGGACATGGGTTCGATCCCTGGCCCGGGAAAACCCCATGTACCTCAGAGCAGCTACACGCACAGGCCACAACTACTGAGCTCACACGCTGCAGCTACTGACGCCCGCATGCTCTAGAGCCTGTGCTTGGCAACAAGATTAGCCACTTTGACGAGAAGCCCACGCACTGCAACTAGAGAGCAGCCCCCGCTTGCTGCAACCAGAGAAAGCCCACACGTAGCAACAAAGACCAGCACAGTGAAATAAAAAATACATGAAAATTAAAAAAAATTGCGATGTAACTGGCATGCAACACTGTGTATGTTTAAGGTGCACTTTAATTTGATGCATTTATATATGGTGATATGATTACCGTCATCACATTAGCTAACACCTCCATCAAGTCACATAATTGTGTTTCCTAGTGAGAACCTGTAATGAAGGACATAACTCATTATTGTCACTGATAATCACTGTGCTCTGCATTAGGGACTGTATTTTTCTTCTGACTAAGTTTGTACCCTTTGACCATCATCTCCCCAATTTCCTCATCCCCCAGCCCCCAGTAGCCACCATTCTGCTCTGTTTCTAAGGGTTCAGCTTTTTTGATTCCAGTAAGTGCCAGCATATAATATTTGTCTTTCTGACTGATCTCACTTAGCGTAGTGCCCTCAAGGTTCATCCATGTTGTCGCAAATGGCAGGATTTCCTTCTTTCTCGTGGCGGAATAATACTTTATTATATATCTATATATACCACACAATTTTCATCCATTCACCTGTTAACCAACACTTAGGTTGCTCCCGAAGCTTGGCTCTTGTGAGTAAAGCTGCAGTAAGCCTGGGGATGCAGATATCTTTCTGATCCTCTGTTCTTAACTCCTGAAGAGACATATGAAAACAGGATGCTGCTATGCAACACTGTTTTAAGAAAAGTCTCCTAGGCTCTCCTTCTAATGAGACTGCCACCCATGAAACCCTACTTTTACATAAACTCCATATTTGCTCCTTCATGGGCTATGACATCAGACCCAAGGTTTTCAAGGAAGAGGGTGAGGAACCATCTCACTTTCCCCACAGGACTCTGATAGTAAGAAATATGCAAAGCTCTGATGAAACTCCCAGAAGAAAACAGTCACCCAAGCCTCCACTGTTTGGCTTAGAATCTGCGTAACACAACAGATTTCACAATTTTAAAAAAAAAAGTTTTTTAGTAGCACACACAAAAGATTCTGGGGAAGAAAAGAGTAGTGGGCAGATGATAATTTGATAACCTGAGTTTGTTAGGTATTACCCCACTTTAGCTTTCAAGTATCTGGGACTTGCACTTTATCTCCCATGGAAAACGGTTTGCTACACAATTGCTATGTGCTCTCATTGGTAATGCCAAAGCCTGGGTCATCCCCAGAATTTTGACCCTCAATGGTGACCTCTTCGAGTACATTGTCATTTTCATTTTGCAGGCTCCCCCAGTCTGGGCAGGCTTGCAGGTGACAGTGAAAGAGAGATGATTACAAAGCCTCCGTAAGGCTGTGGACCATTCTGCCAAGATGCAAATTATCAGTGAACACAACAGTCTGTCTGGAAGAGGCGCAAGGCAAGGAAAATCACATTGCATCATATCAGAAACTTAACAACAACTTTCCACAACTAATCACTAACCAAAAATGGCAGATTGTAGCCCCAGATGCAGCAGAGACTTCCAATTAGTTCCAGATGATTGACCACACACACTGATTTGAGCATACATGCTAGAAGGAACTGCCATTAATGGCCAGTGGTAATGGAGCTTATATTGACTAGTTGGGCAAATATCAAAAGCAAAATTCAAGGTGCTTCAAGGAAAGATTGAAATGATACTGAAGACTGGTGAACAAGGCAGCTGCTTACAGATATGTCAAATGAACATTAATATCAGAAACATGCTAGTAAATTCTCTTCAATATCATAATTACAAAAGGATAATAAGCATGTACTCTCCATTTACAAAGGTCTAAATTTATAAATCTAGGACCAGAGTTAGATAAATTTCTACCTCAGTCTAGCAGAAAGCCAAATGAGAGCAATTTGATTTACATTAAATATTCCCAACTGAATAATATTAATGAAAGGCCAGGGCGGGGGGAAGGCAGGACAAGAAAAAATGATACTGAGACTTAATAGCAATGCATTACAAACAGACAGAGAGACATTAGCAGCCAGACATTCTGTGCAGCAAACCATTATTTATGACAAGGTCACCTTGGCTATAAGTAGATATTCAGCAACCATTGAGTTATAGGCCAGTGGAGACCTGAAAAATTACAAAATCCATCCCCTTCATTTTCCAGCTTCTACAACTGGAGCCCAGGAATAAGGATGGGAGAGAAAGGAAGAAACCAACAATTATTAAGTATCTATCATGAAAAGTGCTCATCTGTATGCTTTTTCCAGACCCCACTCATTCAATCCCCATATAAGCCTTGATAGGCACGTGTCACTGTCCCAGGGCACAAAAGAGGAAACCAAGGCTTCAGAGAAGTGGTGGAGCGCCTCCTGGCACTCCACGCCACCCTTCAGGATGCAATCACGTCTGGCCCATTTGGTGACCCAGTGCCAGTGCTTGACCTGAACTTTGGCCTCAGGAGTGCATTCATTCTTCACCCAGGAATCAGCCCATAAAAATTCTATCAGAGACACTTTCTAGAATCTCAAAAATAATGTCTGGGGAGGTTTTTAAAGTGTGAGCATCTGACAGCCACTGTGTTTTAGGATAAGGTTGTTGTTCAGTCCCTAAGTCATGTCTGACTCCCTGAGACCCCATGGACAGCAGCACACCAGGCTTCCTCATCCTTCACCATCTCCCAGAGTTAGCTCAAACTCACCTCCATTGGATTGGTGGTACCATTCAACCATCTCATCCTCTATTGCCCTCTTCCCCTGCCTTCAATCTTTCCCAACATCAAGGTCTTTTCCAGTGAGTCAGCTCTTCACATCAGGTGGCCCAAGTGTTGGAGCTTCAGCATCAGTCCTTCCAGTGAATATTCAGGGTTGATTTCCTTTAGGACTGACTGGTTGGATCTCCTTGCAGTCCAAGGGACTCTTAAGAGTCTTCTCCAGCACCACAGTTCAAAAGCATCAATTCTTCAGTGCTCAGCCTTCCTTATGATCCATCTCTCACATCTGTACATGACTACTGGAAAAACTATAGCTTTGACTAGACAGACCTTTGTCAGCAAAGTGATATCCCTGCTTTTTAATATGCTGTCTAGGTTTGTCGTAGTTTTTCTTCCAAGGAGCAAGTGTCTTTTCATTTCATGACTGCATTCACAATCTGTAGGGATTTGGGAGCTCAAGAAAATAAAATCTGCTACTGTTTCCATTGTCTCCCCATCTATTTGGCATGAAGTGGTGGGACTAGAGGCCATGATCTTAATTTTTAGGACAGGGTAACTTCTTACTATTTGAGAATAGTCTCATGTCTATGGGCCAATAAGTAAGCCCAATAGAGTACCTTGATTAATAATGCTGGCTCCCAATGACTGAATATCAACTATATGCTTGGCTCTATAATAGCAATTTACTTTTACTAACACCTGATAGTATAAGAAATATTAGGCCTTTTTGCTGATGAAAAAAAAATTCAGTGTATCACAGAGTGTTTAAGTGATTTGCACAAGGTCATATAGTCAAGAAGTGGCAAAGCCAGGTTTTATATACTGGTCCATAGGCCCCAAAGCCCTGATTTTGTTTCTCTAACCACTCAGATCTCTTGAAATTCCCTGAATCTCCACTGAATTCCTGTAGCATTCTCAGTCTGAATAATTCAATTGGATCTTGATCATATTATATATCTTGTTATATAAACCTTTCCAAGGTTTTTCTCTGTGGCAGCCCTGTGTTCCCAAGAAGAGGCAAACTCAGATTCCTCTTTATATTCTCAACACATAGGATGGTACCTCACATACTTCTGACATAGCCCATATTAGGAGTGATGTGTTCAGTTGTTCAGTCAAACTTTTTGCAACCCCGTGGACTGTAGCCTGCCAGGCTCCTCTGTCAACGGGTTTTCCCAGGCAAGAATACTAGAGTAGATTGCCATTTCCTACTCCAGAGGCTCTTCCTGACTCAGGGATCGAACATACATCTTCTGCACTGGCAATGATACCAGTGGCAAGGGACCGCTATAGTCAAGCTCTGAGCAGAGTTCCCACCATCTACCCTCAACCTTGGGTTTTTTATTTAGCTGATTTCCCCCCATGCTGAGAACTGTCCAAAACATTCAAGAGGAAATCACTCTTAACAAGTTTAGAGGAAGTGGTTGATGGGTAAACCAAAGGGTCTGATAATATCCAGTTGACCTAAGACCCACCTTTGCCTATAAACACCCCAGCCTTTGTGGGAAAGATGGCAACAGGAGCCAAGCAACTTCAACTGACTTAATCTCCCAAATGATCCTGTTTTTAAAAGACTTGTAACCTTTGTTTATTTCCTTTCCTCTCCTTTCTCATAATCATATCACATTTCTCTCCCAACTTATTTTTTCCTTTTTACCTTTTTCCCTTTCCACAGCCCAGAATCCAGTCTAGAGGAAAAGCCAGTGACAATGAGCTCTGGTCCCTGGGGAAGGCAACAGAACTTAAGAAAACACTCCAAAATGGAGAAGCAGCAGAGAGATCTTCCTCTGCTAATGAGACCAAAATGGAAAACTGTAAGTAGATAAGCACCTAATGACACCAAATCAGTGGTCTAAGAGCAAGGAACAATAACAGTTAGGAACAGATTTAAATTCAGAATAAAATCAAGTTCATTTTGAGAAACAAGCTTGACGAAAAACTTCCTTGAATTAAGTGATTTGAAAGATTATATTCTCCTTACTTTGGTTTTCCACTATGATTAGAAGCAGAATATTTGAAGGAAATGATAATTTTCATAAATTTTACTTTTCCTCTTTAGTCTTGCATACAAAAATTTTGTATAATTTGACCTTGAAATATTCAAATATCCTAAAAGTAATTATATTTTTCTAGCCTTGATCAAAAATGGGTATTCTTAGCTCTAATATTTGATATGCTTAATGGGTTTTCATATATGTTAAATAAGACTTCAAGTTACCTAGGTGAATTGAAATCTGTTGAACAGACACCTACTGTTTGAGATAAAATTACCCAACTCCATCACCAGTAAGCATAAAATCTTGAAATAAAATGACTTTTCTTGTTAACTTTTTACTTGTAGAAAGTTTCAGACATATTCCAAGAGAGACAGGATCACATAATGGATCCCCATTTATCCACCACTGGCTTTATAACTCTTCAGAATTTTGCCAAGCATCTTGTCCCGCCTAAACTATCTCTCATGTTCTAGTATTTCAAAATGAATCCTTGACATCAAGGCATTTTACCTGCAAACACATTAGTATTTCTTTCTAAAAGATATTTTAAAAATCTGTATTTCACAATATCATAATCATACCTAATAAAGTATTAATAATCATATATTAATGTTATTTAATACTTATTTGATATTCAAAAGTTGGTAAAACCAGTTTTCATTGTGAAATGTAGCTGGGACATCTCTGATATGGTAACATGAGGAATTATTGTTAATGTGGCCAGGGATAGCCAGACCCTGACTGAGAACCTTCTTCAGTTGCTTCCATCTGGGACAGAAAATAGCTTCCTGACTGTGTTTCCACCTCGCTTTATTCTTTGTTTTCTGAATTAATGTGTTCCTAAGTTCTAGTTAACCACTGAGATTTGGCTTCCTCATTTTTGACACATTCTTCTGTATGAACACTTGTTCTAGACTGCTTCCTTGGTTCTAGCATCTCAGGAAACCTTGGATCCTGTTTTCTCTGGAGACAAATGACCAAATGCTCAGTCTCTGGCATTAGCTTAGGTTAAACAATTTTGGTTTCTCCCTTTACTACCTACATGACTTTGGGAAATTATTTAGCCTCTCTGTGTCTTAGTTCCTTCATCTGTAAAATGAAAATAATAATACTATTTATCTCAAAGAGTTGTTTGAGAATAGGAAATAACCCATTGCTGAGAGCCTGGCATACAGTAATCACTCAATTAATGTTGACCATTATGGCCTCCTTTGCTTCCAGCTTTGGCTGTGAATTTGATAATCTTCAGATTCCATCTACTCCTCTTTGGCCTCTTCAGTAGGTCCCAACAGACACCTGCTTTTTCTCTAATTCTCAAAAAACTCTTTGAGATAAGTATTTTTATTATATGCATTTTAAAATAAGTTTTCAAAATTCTAGATTTCTTGTTATAGCCAAAGAGAGTTTCTATTATGGTTAAAATTACCATTTTATATACATTCACATATCAATGCTAATTTCAAGCAGAAAGATATATTTAGCATGTCAGCATTTGAGAATGAAGAATGATTTTTGCTGTTGCCATAATAAAAAATTTTAAGTGATAATTAAGTCAAGAAATTAGCCAGAAACAGGCAAGCTTTGCTAATCATATCTGTTAGAACCTGGAAAATTCCCTGGAATTTTCAGGTACAGAGATTATCCAATTTAGTTTTTAAAATGCTATATATTTTTTGAAATTTAGAAATTAAAGTTTTTTATAGTAAGTGTACAATCAGTATAATGCTGTGATTCCATAAGCAAAATACCCTCTTTAATACTTTTAATGAGAAAATCCCATTTGTATTCACTTTCTATTTCTCATTGAAACCACAGGCCCCTAAATTGGTTTCCCATTTCTTGACAATTGAAAGGTATGACATCAAAACTCTTTCCAAGAGAAGAAGTACATTGTAGAATACAGCATCAAATGTTTCCCATACATATGTCCAAGAAGAAGTCTTAGAGAATTAACTGAAATGAAACAATAAAATTCATAGTAGGCAGCAAAAGCAGACATTAGAGTGGAGTTAATAGCATTGAATGCACACACTAGAAAAGAAGAACTGTTTAAAATCAACAGTCTAAACTTTTACCTTCAGATACCAAAGAAAGATGAGAATTTAAATCTAAAGAAAGCAGAAAAGAGGTAAGACAACTTTTGCACATTTCAGTGAAATTGAAAACAAGACTCACTAGAGAAAACAAATGAAACCAAAAAGCTGATTCTTAGAAAAGACTATAAAAATTATAAACAAGTATTCAAGCTAACCAATAAAAGATAAAGCCACATCTTACTAACATCAGGAATGAAACAGGGATGATAACTGCTGATACCACAGATATTAAAAGGTAATAAAGGAATATTATGAACAGCTGTGTGCCCACAAATCTGATACCAAAGGGAACAGAACCAATTCCTTGAAAGATACAAACAACCAAAATTCACGGAAGTTTACAGAAGGAGATGTATTTCTGAATAGGTTTATGACTGCTTAGGAAATTGAATCAATAATTAATAACATTCCCCCCTAGAAAAGAAGTTACCCAGCCAGATAATTTTCATGTACGCAAGGGTGCTATAATTCATCATATAAATAGGCTAAGGGAAAAAAATCATGTAATCACATTAATTGATGCAGAAAAAACTTATAATAGTTGTTATAAAGTATAGTTGTTATGTTTTCCTGATTAATTGACCCTTTTGTTATTACAATTTTACTTGTTTTTATTTATGAATTTATTTGTTATGCAATTTTGTCATTGTTAATTTTGTTATTTAAGAATAAAGAAAAACTTTGTTACTACAGACCCTTCTCTGTCTCTTGTGATAGCTTTTCACTTAAAGCCTATTATATCTGATGTAAGTATAGCCAGTTCTGCTCACTTTTGCTTACCATTTACATAGAATATTTTTGTGTCCCTTTGATTTTAGCCTCTGTATGAAAGGTCATGACCCAGATAACTACAATGGTGTGACCACTCAACTAAGGCCAGACATGCTGGAATGCAAAGTGAAGTGGGCCTTAGGAAGCATCACTACTAACAGACTTAGTGGAGGCAATGGAATTCCAGTTGAGCTATTCCAAATCCTAAAATATGATGCTGTGAAAGGGCTGCACTCAAAATGCTAGCAAATTTAGAAAACTTAGCAGTGGCCAGCAGACTGGAAAATGTCAGTTTTCATTCTAATCCCAAAGAAAGGCAATGCCAAAGAATGTTCAAAGTACTGTACAATTGCACTCATCTCACATGCTAGCAAAGTAATGCTCAAAATTCTCCAAGCCAGGCTTCAATAGTAGATGAACAGTGTACTTCCAGATGTTCAAGCTGGATTTAGAAAAGGCAGAGGAACTAGAGATCAAATTGCCAACCACTGGATCATTGAAAAACTAAGAGGGTTCCAGAAAAACATCTACTTCTGCTTTACTGACCATCATTTCATGGCAAATAGATAGGGAAACAATGGAAACAATGACAGACTTTATTTTGGGGACTGCAAAATCACTGCTGATGGTGACTGCAACCATGAAACTAAAAAGATGCTTGCTCCTTGGAAGAAAAGCTATGACCAGCCTAGACAGCATATTAAGAAGCAGAGACATTACTTTGCCAACAAAGTCCATCTAGTCAAAACTATGGTTTTTCCAGTAGTCATATATGGAACTGATAATTGAACTATAAAGAAAGCTGAGTGCTGAAGAATTGATTCTTTTGAACTGTGGTGTTGGAGAAGACTCTTGAGAGTCCCTTGGACTGCAAGGAGAGCCAACCTGTCTATCCTAAAGGAAATCAGTCCTGAATATTCACTGGAAGGACTGATGCTGAAGCTGAAATTCCAATATTTTGGCCACCTGATGTGAAGAACTGGCTCACTGAAAAGACCCTGATGCTGGGAAAGATTGAAGGCAGGAGGAGAAGGGGATAACAGAGGATGAGATGGCTGGACGGCATCGCCAGCTTGACTGACATGAGTCTGAGCAGTTTCTGGAGCTGGTGATGGATTGGGAAGCCTGGTGTGCTGCAGTCCATGGAATCGGACACCACTGAGCTACTGAACTGAATAAGGCAAAAGGAATGACACAGAAGTATTGTGCTATAGTCAGTGAAGTTGTTTTCTGCGGGGGTATGACAAGTATGACGATAGTATATAGAAGTATTCCTTAACTGAAGAATAAAATAAATGCATAGCAGATCATGGAAGCCAGATTTCTTACTATTGGGCTGAGATTATATAGATCAGCAAGATGATTACCATTCTCCATGAAAAGTAACAAGGGCTGCTTGGAAATATGGCTGATTCTCAGTGCAGAAAATATTTAAAGATGAGCCTGGAGCATCGTATAGTATCATCATAAAGTAAGGAACTGCTGACAGATACACACATAGACACAAATTGATGAGGATATATCAAATTGGCAGTTTCAGTTGCCTTCCAACTGAAAGGACTCCCAATGGACAAAGCAAGATAATCTGAAATTTTAAAAAAGTATTATTAGATTATAATCTAAAGTATAAAGAGCCCCAAGTTCATAATGATACAGTGTAAGTAAATAATTGAATAGTAAGTACCAACAAATCTCCTCTACAGAATAATTCCAAATAAATTATGTTAAGTATTCTATCATAAAGGTGGGGGAGCAAAACTCTACAATCTTAAAGTAAGAGTATGCATAGTGACTTTTTTTTTTTTTCCAAAGAGTCAAGTGTGGAAGGCAGGGAGGGGGACAGTAACTTTACACTAGGGAAACCTGATAAACACTCCTTCAGCCAAGTGACCAAGGTCCAGAGCAAGAGTCATAAATTGAATCGTGTTGACAGCTTGTATCTTTCATGTGATGTGATTAAAATGGCACTTTGCCTCTATGGTCTACTTTCCAAAAATCTATAACCCCAGTTAACTGTGAGAAAAATATCAGTCAAATCTCAACTGGGAATAATTTACAAAACACCTGATCAATACTCACTGAAATTCTCAAAGTCATCAAAAACAAGGAAAGTTTTGGAAACCATCTCAGCCATGAAGAGCCTAAGAAAACATGATGACTAAATGTAATGTGGTATCCTGGATGGAATCTGAGAACAGTAAAAGGACATTAGGCAAAAACCAAGGAAATCTTAATATATGGACTTTACTTAATAATGGTGTATCTATGCTTCAGTTAAACAAATATACCATATTAATTTAAAATTAATGTATTATTTAAAGATGTTCAGAGGGGAAATTGTGTATTTAGATGGTAATAAGGAATTTTACCATTAACTCATTTTTTTTTCTACAAATATAAAAATTCTGAAACAGTCTATTCATAAGGAAATCTATTGAAAAAAATTCCTCACTTTTAGCTAATGGGTGAAAATTCCAAATAGTTTCTGTGTTAACATGGAAATCAGAGATTGTGTAGGCTTGGTTATGGATTTGTTTTATCACTTGGTGATTGATAGTTTGTGTCACTAAAGCTGAACAGAATTTTATCACATGAAAGGAGTAACAAGAATATGCTTCCAGCAAAGAATGTATTCTTGACAGAAATTGATAAGGGTTACAGTTCTGGGGCATCTAATGATTTAAATCATTTACAATATATGTATTAGCAGAATCTGGCAGTGTGTTAATTTAAATATAATTATTTTATAATGTATTCAGTTCTTAAAAGAATAACAGAGGGACATTTGTCACTTAGCCTCAGAATGGATTCCTGGACAGATATGACCATATTGCCACTCAGCAGTTGCTAAGCAATTTAAATGCTCTTTTCTCATTTTTAACTCAGTGAAATCAGAATTTCATCCCTTGCACCATGGTAAACCCAGGTGTTCATGAAAAATAATATTCACTAATAATAATTTTTAAAAATGGCTACATATGTAGTTACTATCACAGAATGAGAGATTTTTAGAGATAATCTAGCCCTGAAATGTTCAGAATGGTAGCCACTAGGCATATGACATGTCACGGGCGGTTTGAATTACAGTATACTGACACATATATATGGAATTTAGAAAGATAGTAATGATGACCCTGTATGTGAGACAACAAAAGAGACACAGAGGTATAGAATGGACTTTTGGCCTCTGAGGGAGAGGGAAAGGGTGGGATGATTTGGGAGTATGGCATTGAAACATGTATACTATCATGAAAGAAAGGAAGAGCCAGTCTATGTTCAATGCAGGATACAGGATGCTTGGGGCTGGTGCACGGGATGATCATGAGAGATGATATGGGGTGGGAGGTGGGAGTGGGCTTCAGCACTGGGAGATCGTGTACACATGTGGCTGATTCTTGTCAATGTATGGCAAAACCAATACAGCATTGTAACGTAGAATAAAGTAAAAATATAAAAAAAAGATGTGTTAAAAGTGTAAAACACACTCATGACTTGGAAGACTTAGTACCAAAAAAGAGAAAGCAAAATAATTTGATAATTTTTATACTGACTACATGTTGAAATGATAATATTTTAGGTATATTAAATGTAATGTTAAAATGTTCCCTTTCACTTTTATAATGTTTTCCTTAGAAAGTGTAAAATTATACATGTAGTTCTGCTGGACATCTTGATTTTTGTATAAGGGAAGAGACTATGACACACAGAACCTAAGTATGATCAATCCAAGGTCCTGTTCTTAGCCAGCTGGATATTTTTAAACAGAGATGTTTCTGTGTTAAAATGGGGAAAGGATTTGTTTCAAATCATATGTCATTTAGGATATTTTCACTTAGCTTTCATGAAGTTTAAATATATTTTATATAACACATTCACTGCTCTCTATTGAGGCAAGATCTTGCCTGCTGCTCTTCTGGGTTAAATAAAGTGAGCTACCATTTATTGAAGGCCTACTCTATCTAAATGAGGGCTGTGTTTTGCATAATAAATAACTTGCAGAATTTATGGAGTTTAATTCTCGCCAGAATCCTTGGTGTGTGAAGAATGTAATGCTCAGAGAGCCACTGAAGGAACCATCCTAGTCAGAAAGTGGTGGACAGGGTATTCAAATGGAGGTGTTCAATTTAAGTTGTGTTCCATCTACTGTTTGCAACTGCATCCTAAAGACAAGGAGAAGTGTCTAAGATGTTGGAGCTGAAAACGAGCCCTACAAAGATATTTTAGCCTTTCACAGATATTTGGGAGTAGAAGACAAGTTGAGATTCCTTCAACCTCATCTGGCTGAATCTACCCATGGTGGCATTTGCTCTGAAGAAAATAAGTGTTTTGTTCTCTGGTGTTTTAAATTTGTCAGAGTGTGCTGGGGGTAAGGGTTCACACTGCCACAGGGGCTAAGGAAACCGGAGAACAACTTTGAGTTAGACGGGTGTTCAACTCTCCTGATATTTAGAAAACCCCCAATTATCTGAAGGTTTCAATAATAGCGTTTTGTTCTTTGCTCTTTCAGAAGAAACAGGAAATGACATCAGGGCTTTCTAATTTCAGAATTAAAGAAATTAATATCCTCACACACCCACCTTCTTGCCCACCCACACATATAGCTCTGGAAAACGTTCTTCACCCTTGAAACTGTTCCTCCTCCTAACTTGTACATTGCAGTGACAAACTTTCTTTATTTGGTGTTTAGTCAACAAAAAGCAAAAGCCACATCTCATCTGCCACAACTCATCTTCCACATCTTCACTCTACAGGTCAGTGCTGTCCAGAAGTACCAACTCCATGCCGTCCCTTTCCTCTCCTCCCTCTCCTTGGGCATCAGGGCCACCCTGCCTTCATCTCCTCTTTCTAGGCTAGTGCCACAGTGCTTCTGCCTCTTGCTCTCCATGTCTAGTCACCCTGGGGTTTTCATTTCCTAGAAAATGAGCTGCTGCTCTGTATGCCTGGAATGTCCTCCCTACTCCTCCTTTCTCTACTGAAGTCTTACCCTTTCTCCAGGTTTCAATTTTTCTGCAGAATTCTTTCCTGCAGAAATAAGGGAGATGGAGGAGCCTGGTAGGCTGCTGTCCATGGGGTCGCTAGGAGTCAGACACGACTTCACTTCCACTTTCACTTTTCACTTTCATGCATTGGAGAAGGAAATGGCAACCCACTCCAGTGTTCTTGCCTGGAGAATCCCAGGGACGGGGGAGCCTGGTGGGCTGCTGTCTCTGAGGTCGCACAGAGTCGGACATGACTGAGACGACTTAGCAGCAGCAGCAGGGAAGTCTTATTTGAATAGACTCTCATGGCATCCTGTGTGTTTTCTTCATAGCATTTATAACAATTAATTGTGCAGTTATATTTTAGCACTCATCTTGTTTTCTGGAATGTTCTTAAATATCATGCTAGGCTGCTTCTCCACTATAGTATGTGGCTTTTTCTAATAAAGGGCTTCCTCTACTATTTCCATCTTTGAAATTTCCAAAACACTAGTAAAAGTACTAAGTGTTTTAAAATTCTTAAACTACCACTACAGATGGCTGTTAGCATGGTTTAGACTAATTATGACTTTAGAATCCTTTTCTCAGTCTCTCTAGATAGCATTGACCAAACTACTTTTCAATCATATCATACAGGGAAATTGTCTTAACTTCTTTGTGTTTCGGTTTGCTTATCTGGAACATGGGGACCCTAATGGCACTGAATCTATTTTAGAGTGAATTCAGGTAATATATTCAGGTACATACATAATGTCCATCAGTGCTATCCAATATCCAATATGTCTGAATTTTAAGAATATCTATATATTTGGGAGGTATAATTATACCCAGATCAGTTCTTAGAGACACAGAAAACCTGGCAAGCTCTCAATAATAAACTGCCATTACTGCTGGGAGCAAATCTCAAGAGTGAGAAACATTTACATCATTCTTTGAGCTATTCACACATCTCATTTCTGCAGTCATTAAAACCTGGAGTTTTTTGTTTTTCACTAGGAAATCTTAAAACTTCTTGAAAAATCACTTTAGGCTGATCCTGTTATTTCTAAGGAGTTGTGTATGGCATGAAGATCTGAAAAAAAACAAATTAATGGGACAGGAGAGAAGCAATCAAGCTATTGTGTTCTGTATTTCTAAGCTTTTGTGCAAGGCTTAGTTTGAAGAGTATGTTGGGGGTATGGGTGGTTAAGAAAGGAAGCATGAGGAGAAGAAAAGATTCAACATTTTTAAGACCTGTCTCTCTGATTATCAGCACTATTTGCATCTGATGCCAAAGAACCCCCAAATGAGTTCTGAACATTGGCAGCAGAAAACTGGAAATGCTACATAAACAGCGATGAACGTCACGACATATATGAGTCCTTACTGTGTAGGCAGGGCTTCCCAAGTGGTGCAGTGGTAAAGGATCCTCCTGCCAATGGCAAAGACACAAGAGACGCGAGTTCAATCCCTGAGTTGGGAAGATCTGGAGTAGGAAATGGCAATCTGCTCCAGTATTCTGCCTGGGAAATCCCATGCATGGACAGAGGAGCCTGCGGGACTACAGTCAATGGGGTTGCATAGAATTGGACACAACTGAGCACCCAGCACTATATAGGCTCACAGTTCATTTGTTCACAGATACATGCAGAACTCAAACCACTCTATCCGTACTTCTACACACAGATAGTATGCTACATATACAGTTAAGTGAAGCAAAGATGTATATCCCTTGGAATTTCCAAGCAGGTTGGATTTTCCTGGCTGCAATTCCAGCCATTGTAACTACACTGATAATCACAGATGGTCCCCTGGTTGCTTCCAACCAGGCCCATTTGTCAGGCAAACAGTGAGCACGTTCTGCTGCCCAGTGACTTTCAGAAGGGCCCCTGGATTCCTGCTAAGTGTGAACACAGACAGGAGCCTTCAAGGTGCTGAGCCTGCCACAACCCAGGCATGGCATTCTGCCTCACAGGGGAACCAGCATCCTGGGTCTAATTGCCTCTGCGCTCATTGACACTTGTTGAAACTGACAGATCAACAGAGCTGAGATCCCATGCTGTGTGGAGGAATTAGGTACACTCCTCACTACCAGCGACATTGCTCCAAGACAGCAGAAGCCTGAGTATCACATTGACACGGTACTGGCTTTACGGACGTCATTTCCAAGTCTGTTTCACATGCTCTCTCTCTCAGATAAAAATTGTGCTTTTATGCCCTGACAAAATATCATGATCCACAAAATTATAATTTTATTTGCTTAGATGTTTTACATATTTTCTCCTTATATCACATGATATTTATAAATGTATTACTAGGTCTAATTTTCCCCCCAAACTAAGAAGAAACTGCTATTTTTAATAAGAAAACATCAGTAATTCCTGCAGTACATGTGTGCTCAGTTGTCTACGACTTCTTGCAACACGATGGACTGTAGCCTACCAGGCTCCTCTGTCCACAAGATTCTCCAGGCAAGAGTACTGGAGTGGAGAGCCATTTCCTCCTCCAGGGGATGTTCCCGAGCCGGGGATCAAAGCCACGTTACGGTATCTCTTGCGCTGACAGGGAGATTCTTTACCACTGAACTCTTTGGGAAGCCCAGTACTTGCAGTAGGAGCGGTATCAGTGGCAGCAGCAGTAATAGCAACGTAATAGGAATGATACATATTTTGTGCCAGAGACTTCCCTGTGATTTTTAAACGTATTGGCTCATTTAAGATGGTTTTCATGATGAATGCGGCTATACCTCACTATGCTCTGGGTATTGGAAAATGTTAGGTTTCCCTATGCTATGGAGGAGAAATTGTCTTTATTACCATAATGCCCAAATAATTAAAATGTCAATTCAGATGATTCAAGACTGACTCATTTTGGCCCCAACAGCTTCCAAGGAAACATCAGTGGTGATGCCGGCAGCACACACTCATGGACCACTCACTAAGTAGGCCAGGCCAAGTGCTGAGCCTTTGACAGACCTTGTTGGTTTTTACCTTTGAAACAAATTTATTAGTTAAAAATTAATATTGTTTTTATTTTGCAGATGACAATTGAGGTTTGAAGATATTTGCTTGGGATCACCATGCTTGACTGTGGCAGAGCAGAGGCTGAAACTAAAGTCTTTCTGACTCCAAAGACTGGCACTAAATCATGATGCTGACTCGTACACAAAGTATTTTCTAAATATTATATTTGTACACTTTCTACATTACAGTGAGGGCATCTTTACATATAGTTAAGATATGGATACTGTCTGTTAGGTTTAATTTTAACCATCCTTTTATAATAATTTGGAGCTATCTTCAAATTAAACTCAGTGTAATATACTTAGTTCAAATAATGTGCTCATTAGAATCATCCTTGTGTCTTTAGGATCGTGTAATCAGTGGGGCTTCCCAAACGGCACTAGTGGTAAAGAACCCACTTGCCACTGCAGGAGATGTAAGAGATTAAGATGTTAGTTTGATCCCTGAGTCAGAAAGATCCCCTGGAGGAGGGCATGGCAACTCACTCCAGTATTCTTGCCTGGAGAGTCTCATGGACAGAGGAGCCTGGTGGGCTACAGTCCATAAGGTCACAGAGTCGGACCCGACTGAAGTGACTCAGTGCACATGTGTGCACACACACACACATTCACACACAACCCAACATCAAATATTGGGTCACTTCCTCATTGTCCATATGCATTATGACTGCGCTTGTATTATATAACAGTATTGTTACCCAAGATGATGTCTGTGGGTCAATGCAAGTTGACTAATATTCCCCAGGCTCTGGAACACCACAATAAGAAGGAAATAAGAATGCATGTAGGTAGGTGGGTCTCAGCAGAAATCAGAGTGAAAACACAGATGAAGGAAGTGATGGAGCAGGATAATAGCTTAAGCAGTGTGTCTATCCCAGAATTAGGTCTGAAGTAAAAGTGAAAGTCGCGCAGCCATGTCCGACTCTTTGTGACCCCATGGAATGTAGCCTGCTAGGCTCCTTTGTCCATGGAATTCTCCAGGCCAGAATACTAGAGTGGGTTGCCATGCCCTCCTCCAGGGGATCTTCCCGACCCAGGGAATGAACCCAAGTCTCCCACGTTGCAGGCAGATTCTTTACCAGCCGAGCCATCAGAGAAGCCCACCCAGAATTAGGTCTATTACACAATAACCATGACTTTCCAGAAGCCTGACTTCTGATTTTTTTTCCTTTTTCTCTCTCTGAGTAAGGAGGACAACTCTACCCATGTTTATCTTGAATACTGGAACACACTTACGACTGAGGCAGCAGCTGATGTATTATGACAGAATCGAAGGAGCGCTTCTAGGTTGTATTTTTTTCATTTGCACTTAGAATGTATCTTAACTTTCATTCTCTTATCTCTAAAATGCATAAAAACGCCCATTTTACAGAGTTTGGGGAGGATTAGATGGGCTAGTGCTTGCAAAACACCTTACATGCTGGGTACGCAGGAAACACTATGTGAATGCTTTTACATTCTACTTTTTCATCCCATAAATCTGGTAGCAGTGAAGCCTTCCATACACAAAGGAAAAAATAATTCCCCATAGTCAGTGAAGTGCTGTGTCAGCCTCATGCCAGTTTACAGAAGCCCATTTTGGTGCACATTTCTTCTCAAATTCTCGTAATGTTACAACTGAGTTCCCTCCATGTTTTTCTCCCAGAAATCCATTCATTGCACATTCACCAGTACAACAATTTACCTTCCATGTTTTTCTATCTAGGAAATCATATAACAGCAGGCAGGGTGGTAAGCAACTACTAGGAAGCGAGTAAGCAGATATCCTGTTTGGGTTCACAACAATCTTATGCTCTGCTTAGGTGTCAAAGATAATGCAGTGTCACCGAATCATATACCAATCCATTAGACGGGATGCCCAGGCACTCAGTGTAAAAGTCTGCTCATTCAGAAACCCCCTGGGAGCACAGGTCTGCTCTCTACTCTCATGCCCACTGGAGGGCTCTTTCCACTAAGCCCACTCTTACTTAGGTGCCAGATTTTGTGAATGCAAATCACCTTTAATTATACAGTCATTCTGTGCCACAGAGATTACCCTCCACTAAACGCAGAGGAGGAAAATTAAGTTCAGAGAGACTGAGGGAATAACTCAATGTCACAGAACTTGACTGGCTAGAACACAGGTCGTCAGACTCCAGAGCTAGTACTTTTTATCACTGTTATTATATCCTCTCACATTCTGCTGAATCACAACTTTGTTGACATAGGTAGATGTTATTCATCATACAAGTGAAGATAACAGAGGCATTAGGAAATGAGAGTTTAAAAAAAAAAATGATCCCGTAAATGCAGAATGTCATTTGTCCTTTCAGAATTATCCAAAATACAAGTCCATAAACCCGATTAGCAGATAAAGGGCTGTCCATCTTGGGGAACGTTAATCTCTGGTCACATGCTGCAAATATTTAACTGTTATCTCCATCACATAATCCCTTTTGGCAATTTTATCTTCAAACATTTTTACAGCTCCCTCTGTGACACATAATTTACAAGAAAAGACCTAGCCTAAGTTAACACTTGAAACCATTCTCAAGAGATCTCCAGATGTAAAATTCTATATTCAATTTATCATACAGTGGTAACTAATACACTGAAAAAGCAGAACATTTTGACTACTGGCATTAAACAGAGCTCTTAAAAGATTCTAAATGCATTCTGCAGAGGGTTGTCAGTGGAGGTGGAGTGTATGGGATTATCATTCTATCTCAACTGAAATAATTCCACGGTTAGCATGTGGTTACTTAGTAACATTAAAATTGCAATTATGTTCCCTTATAATTAACAACCTTCAAATAAATAGTTTTGTGAACAAATTACACACTTCACCAGAATTTTATTCTTTCTGTATTGGGTAGCTATTTCACTCAATTGCTAAATGTAGAGAGCATGATCTTCTTGATGTTTCTCTACATTCTGAAGAAGAAAGGTTAGCTTATGCTAAAGCTCAGTGTGGAAATCAAGAGTGAAGGGAAACAGACTAAATTAAAAAAAAATGAATTGAGAAGGATGGAATGAAGATTTACACTATAGATTCTCTGTGACTTCAAAACACCTACAGTTCAAGAGAAAGAGTTAAGCCCTTAAAGCAGCTGGACAATTGTGTCTAAGAATATTGTGTGTGTGTGTAGTTATGTTATGACAAACACAGTTTGGCAAATGATATATAATCCTTATACATATGACATTATGCAGTCAAGACATTCAGCTGCTTGACCTAATTAGTTACTTTTACTAATGATATTTGCAAATAATACATGTCTAGGAAAGGCTTGCTATAACTGATGAAGTAAAGCCTCAAGACGGGGTTTTTTTTTGGTCTTATCTATTTGGCTGCACCACGTCATAGGTGAGGCATGTGGGATATAGTTCCCTGGGAGCCCCTTGCTTTGGAAGTTTGGAGTCTTAGCCACTGGACCACCAGAAAAGTTCCGAAGCTTCAAATTTTTATTGACAATTGTAGTGGTAAAAAAATTAACAAGAAAAAATGTATCTGTATTTTTTTCCTTTTTTTGACATAGCTAGCAACGGTGATAGTGACTGTGAACCGTTTGGCTGAAGGCAGGGTGAAAGGTAACTACTGGAAAGAAAAGTGAATATGGTGCTTTTATTGGCAGCACTCTGGTGCTCTTCTCAGGTTTAATAATAATACAGTATCATCTGATCCTATATTGATATGTTAGATGAGATGCCCAATCACTTAGTTTGAAAATTTGCTAGTTCAGAAGCATCAGGAGCAAGCACTCATTTCGTAATCTCCACTCATGCCTATCTGTCCAAGAGACATCAAGTTATTTACCATACACTACACCAGGTTTTTGGAGAAGGCAATGGCACCCCACTCTAGTACTCTAGCCTGGAAAATCCCATGGATGGAGGAGACTGGTGGGCTGCAGTCCATGGCGTCGCTGGGAGTCGGACGTGACTGAGCGACTTCATTTTCACTTTCATGCACTGGAGAAGGAAACGGCAACCCACTCCAGTGTTCTTGCCTGGAGAATCCCAGGGATGGGGCAGCCTGGTGGGCTGCCATCTATGGGGTTGCACAGAGTCGGACACAACTGAAGTGACTTAGCAGCAGCAGCACACCAGGTTTTGAATATACAGATATGAATGTGACTTGGTCTCCAGCACCAAGAAGCTCATGGCCAGAAGGAGATTATAAACACATGGCATAACGGAATGAGAGCATGTTTAAGATATAGTGGTGGCACACTATATAGAGGATATAGAGGAGGTCACACTTGGGGTGTGATTGGAAGGATGGGTAGGAGCTTGATAGATAAATGAACATCATCTCAGCTACTGTTTCCTCCAAGAACTCTCTGCTGCCTCTGGCCTCCTTGCACCATCCAGAATGATTTGAGATGATACCCCTGGCCTCCCAGAATGATTAATATATTGTGCTGCCATGATTTGTTATGATTAGGTACCACCACAAATGGAGAAGGAAATGGCAATCCACTCCAGAATTCTTGCCTAGAGAATCCCACGGACGGAGAAGCCTAGTAGGTTACAGTCCATGGGTTGCAGAGTCGGACATGACTGAGCGACTTCACCTTCACCTTCACCACAAAATTCTCTCGGGGCCTCCTATGTTTTTAAAAATAAAAGCCAAAGTCCTCACAATTCTTTCATTATTCAGTCCACTAGCTTAAGGTTTCTGTACCATCCCCTTTCAACTCTTGGGATCATCCATGCCATGTCAGCCATCCTGGGTTTCTTGCTGCTACTGACATTGAGGAGCATCTTCACTTCTGGGCCCCTCTTTTTGTGCCCTTAGCCTAGACAGCTCTCCCTACAGGTATCAGCATGACTCCCCCCCGACCCATCCTTTAAGTCTCCTCAAATATCACGCTCTCAGGAGTCATTCCTGACTGCCTTGTTAAAAATACCACCTTCACATGCAGTCTCCAAATGTCCTTTTCCTGCTTGGTTTTACTTGTATCACACACTTTGCTTTTTGTGTTTATCATCTATCTCCCCTCCCTACTGTTAGTTGGAGCAGTGAAAAGGACTTTTATGGGTGAACAGATCAAATTTTTATTCAATAATTCCATTTACCATAAATTAGAATGTGATTTCCATGAAGTCAGAGATTTTTTGTTTTTCTCATTGCTGGGTCCCCATGGGCCGTGAAGAGTTTCAGACACATGGGGCACATTCTACAAATACTTATAGGATAAATTAAAATGAAAATCATGTACTTATTTATTGAAAATACATATTAAGCCCTTACAATATTTCACCTGCCCGTTAGACATGACCTTTAGATGGAAGGGACTGACAATATACAGGCAAATATATAAAAATATACATTGGAATTGATACAATAAAGGAAATAAAGATTTATTTACATAAAAATATAGTGCATGTGTGTGCTTTGATTGGGGCAGTAATCATTCTTGGAGGAGATGATATTTTAGCTGAGATCTGCTGTCTAAGATGGAACATAGAGCTGGTGAGCAGGGATCAGTAGCAATCAAAATAAGGAATGAGATGAATAGAAATGTCCAGGGAGCAAAGGAAAATTCCGGTGGCTCTCTATTTTACATATCGTAATGTAAGTTTCCATGTTACTCTTTCCATACATCTCACCCTCTCCTCCCTTCTCCTCAGGTCCATAAGTCTGTTCTCTATGTCTGTTCCTCCACTGCTGCCCTGTAAATAAATTCTTAGTACCGTTTTTCTTAATTCCATATATATGCATTAGAATACGGTATTTATCTTTCTCTTTCTGACTTACTTCACTCTGTATAATAGGCTCTAGGTTCATCCACCTCATTAGAACTGACTCAAACGTGTTCCATTTTATGGCTGAAAAATATTCCATTGTGTGTATGTACCTCAACTTCTTTATCCATTCATTTGTCGATGGACATCTAGGTTGCTTCCATGTTCTAGCTTCTGTAAATATCCCTGCAATGAACAATGGGATACATGTGTTTTTCAGCTTTGGTTTCCTCAGGGCATATGCCTAGGAGTGGGACTGCTGGCTCATGCTGCCTTCATTCCTAGTTTTCTAGGGAATCTCCATACAGTCTTCCCTAGTGGCTGTTATCAATTGACATTCCCACCAACAGTGCAAGAGCGTTCCCTTTTCTCCACACCCTCTCCAGGATTTATAGTTTGTAGACTTTTTGATGATGGCCATTCTGACTGGTGTGAGGTGATATCTCATTGTAGTTTTGATTTGCATTTCTCTAGTAATGAGCAATGTTGAGAATCTTTTCATGTGTTTATTTGCCATCAGTATGTCTTCTTTGGAGAAATGTCTGTTTAGGTCTTTTCCCCACTTTTTGATTGGGTTGCTTCTGGTACTGAGATGCATGAGGTGCTTGTATATTTTGGAAATTAATCTGATATCAGTTGTTTCATTTGCTATTATTTTCTCCCATTCTAAGGGTTGTCTTTTCACCTTGCTTATAGTTTTCTTTGCTGTGCAAAAGCTTTTAGGTTTAATCAGGTCCCACTTGCTTTCTTTTTTTCTTATTTCCCTTACTTTAGGAGGAGGCTCATAGCGGATCTTGCTTTGATTTATATCATTGAGTGTTCTGCCCAAGTTTTCCTCTAGAATTTTATAGTGTCTGGTCTTACATTTATGTCTTTAATCCATTTTGAGTTTATCTTTGTGTATGGTGTTAGGAAGTGTTCTAATTTCATTCTTTTATGTGTAGCTGTTCAGCTTTCCCAGCACCATTTATTGAAGAGGCTGTCTTTAACTCTTTGCATGTTCTTGCCTCCTTTGTCAAAAATAAGGTAACAATAGGTCCATGGGTTTAATTCTTGGTTTTCTGTCTTGATCCATTGGTCTACATTTTTGTTTTTGTGACAGTACCATACTGTCTTGATGACTATAGTTTAATAGTATAATCTGAAGTCAGGAAGGTTGATTCCTCCAGTTCTATTCTTCTTTCTCAAGACTGCTTTAGCTATTCAGGGCTCTTGTGTTTCCATACGAACTGTAAAATATTTTGTTCTAGTTCTGTGAAAAATGCCAAGAATAATTTGATAGAGATTGAACTGAATCTGTAGATTGCATTTGGTAATATAGCCATTTTACAATATTGATTATTCCTGCCCAAGAACATATAATATCTCTCCATCTCTTTATGTCATCTTTGATTTATTTCATTAGTATCTTATAATTTTCTGTGTACAATTCTTTTGTCTCCTTAGGTAAGTTTATTCCTAAACATTTAATTCTTTTTATTGCCATGTGAATGGGATTGATTCCTTAATTTCTCTGATTTTTCATTGGTAGTATATATAGAAATGCAAGTGATTTATGTGTATTGATTTTGTATCCTGCAACTTTGCTAAATTCACTGATTAGCTCTAGTAATTTTCTGATACTATCTGTAGGGTTTTCTATGTACATTGTCATGTCATCTGCAAACAGTGAGAGCTTTACTTCTTCTTTTCCAATCTGGATTCTTTTTATTTCTTTTTCTTCTCTGATTGCTGTAGCTAGGACTTCCAGAACTATGATGAATAAAAGTGGTGAAAGTGGACACCCTTGTCTTGTTCCTGATCTTAGGGGGAATGCTTTGTTTTTCACCACTGAGAATAATGTTTGCTGTAGGTTTATCATATATGACCTTTACTATGCTGAGATAGGTTCCTTCTATGCCCATTTGTTGAGAAGTTTTTATCATAAGTGGCTGCTGAATTTTGTCAGAGTTCGTCTGCATCTATTGAGATGATCATATGGTTTTTATCTTTCAGTTTGCTAATATGGTATATCACATTGATTGATTTGCATATTTTGAAGAATCCTTGCATCCCTAGATTAATCCAACTTGATCATGGTATGAGCTTTTTGATGTATTGCTGAATTCTGTCTGCTTTGTAGGTTTATCATATATGACCTTTACTATGCTGAGATAGGTTCCTTCTATGCCCATTTGTTGAGAAGTTTTTATCATAAGTGGCTGCTGAATTTTGTCAGAGTTCGTCTGCATCTATTGAGATGATCATATGGTTTTTATCTTTCAGTTTGCTAATATGGTATATCACATTGATTGATTTGCATATTTTGAAGAATCCTTGCATCCCTAGATTAATCCAACTTGATCATGGTATGAGCTTTTTGATGTATTGCTGAATTCTGTCTGCTGAAATTTTGCTGAGGAGTTTCAGTGATACTGGCCTGTAGTTTTCTTTTTTTGTGTTGTCTTTGTCTGGTATTGGTATCAAGATGATGGTGGCCTCCTAGAATGAGTTTGGAAGTGTTCTTTCCTCTACAATTTTTTGAAAGTGTTTTAGAAGGATAGGCCATAGCCCTTCTCTGAATGTTTGATAGAATTTTCCTGTGAAGCCACTCAGTACTGGGCTTTTGTTTTTTGGGGAGGAGAATTTTGATCACAGCTTCAATTTCAGTGCTTGTAATTGGGTTGTTCATAATTTTTATTTCTTCCTGGTTAAGTCTTGGAAGGTTGAACTTTTCTAAGAATCTGTCCATTTCTTCCAGGTTATCCATTTTATTGCCATATAGTTGTTCATAACAGTCTCTTATAATCTTTTGTGTTTCTGCATTGTCTGTTGTAACCTCTCCTTTTTTATTTTGAGTATTGTTGATTTGGTTCTTCTCTCTTTTTTTCTCAATGAGTCTGGCTAAAGGTTTGTCAATTTTGTTTATCTCTCAAAGAATCAGCTTTTATTTTTGTTAATCTTTACTACTGCTTGTTTCATTTCTTTTTCATTTATTTCTCCTCATATCACTATGATTTCTTTCCTTCTAATTATTTTTAAAATTCTACTTTATCCAGTTGTTTTAGGTGTAAAGTTAGGTTGTCTGTTTGATGTCTTTCTTGTTTCTTGAGGTAGCATTGTATTGCTATCAACTTCCCTTTTAGAACTGCTTTTATTGCATCCCATAGGTTTTGAGTTGTTGTGATTTAATTGTCTGTTATTTTTAGAAATTTTTTTAAAATTTCCCTTTTGATTTCTTCAGTAAGCTGTTGGATATTTAGAAACATATTGTTTAATCTCCATGTGCTTGTCTTTCTTACAGTTTTTTCTTGTAATTGATATCTAGTCTCATAGTGTTGTGGTCGCAGAAGATGACTGATATGATTTCAGTGTTCTTAGATTTACTGAGGTTTGATTTGTGATCCAAGATGTGGTCTGTCCTGGAGAATGTTCCATGTGCACTTGAGAAGGTGTATTCTTCTGCATTTGGACGGAATGTCCTGAAGATATCAATGAGATCCATCTCATCTAATGTATCACTTAAGACTTGTGTTTCCTTACTAATTTTCTGTTTTGATGATCTGTCCATTGGTACAAGTGGGGTGTTAAAGTCTCCTACTATTATTGTGTTACTGTCAATTTCTCCTTTTATGTCTGTTAGTGTTTGTCTTATGTATTGAGTGCAGAGATATTTTCTTCCTCTTGGATTGATCTCTTGATCATTATGCAATCCTTCTTTATCTCTTGTAATATTCTTTATTACAAGGTCTATTTTGTCTGATATGAAGATTGCTACTCCAGCTTTTGCTTCCCATTTGCATGGAGTATATTTTTTCATCTTCTCACTTTCAGTCTATATATGTCTTTAGGTCTGAAGTGGGTTTCTTGTAGACAGCATATATATGGGTCTTGTTTTTGTAATATTCAGCCAGTCTGTGTCTTTTGGTTGGAGCATTTAATCCATTTACATTTAAAGTAATTATTGATATATATGTTCCTATTGCCATTTTCTTAATTGTTTGGGGTTGATTTTGTAGATTGTTTTTCTTCACTTGTATTTCTTGACTATATAAGTCCCTTTAACATTGGTTGTAAAGCTGGTTTGGTGGTACTGAATTCTCTTAACTTTTGCTTGTCTGAAAAGCTTTTCATTTCTCCAGAAATTTTGAATGAGATCCTTTCTGGGTACAGTGATCTTGGTTGTAGATTTGTCCCTTTCAATACTTTAAATATATCTCGCCATTCCCTCTGGCCTGCAGAGTTTCTGCTGAAAGATCAGCTATTAAGCATATGGGGTTTCCCTTGTATGTCACTTGTTGCTTTTCCCTTGTTGCTTTTAATATTCTTTCTTTGTGTTTATTATTAGTTAGTTTCATTAATATGTGTCTTGGCATGTTTCTCCTTGGGTTTATCCTGTATGAGACTCTGCACCTCTTGAACTTGACTGACTATTTCTTATTGGCATGTTGGGGATATTTTCAACTGTAAGCTCTTCAAAATACTTTCTTATACACTTTCTTTTTCTCTCCCTCTTCTGGGACCCCTATAATTTGAATGTTGATGCTATATATTGTTCCAGAGGTCTCTGAAACTATCCTCAGTTCTTTTCATTCTTTTTTACTTTATTCTGCTCTTCAGAAGTTGTTTCCATAATTTTATCTTCCAGCTCACTGATTCGTGCTTCTGCTTCAGATACTCTGCAATTCCTTCCGGCACAATTGTGTTATTTGTCTCGCTGTGTTTA
The DNA here is from genome assembly GCA_006408675.1 of Madoqua kirkii. Taxonomy (NCBI): domain Eukaryota; kingdom Metazoa; phylum Chordata; class Mammalia; order Artiodactyla; family Bovidae; genus Madoqua; species Madoqua kirkii. The sequence goes on along the minus strand of SJYC01012978.1, from coordinate 506 downwards.
TTCCTTAATTTTTCTAGGTCTATGTTAATTGATTCTTGTATTTTATTCATTCTATTTTCAAGGTTTTTGATCATCTTAACTATCATTATTCTGAATTCTTTTTCAGGTAGTTTGCCTATTTCCTCATTTATTTGGACTTCTGTGTTTCCAGTTTGTTCCTTCATTTGTGTAGTATTTCTCTGTCTTTTCATTATTTTATTTTATTTTTTACATATTGTGTTTGAGGTCTCCTTTTCCCAGGCCTCAAGATTGAATTTTCTTCCTTTTGGTTTCTGCCCCTCTTAAGACTAGTCCAGTTGTTTTTGTAAACTTGTATAGGGTGAGATTTGTGTTGAGTTTTGTTCATTTGTTTGTTTTTCCTCTGATGGGCAAGGCTGAGTCAGGCGGTAATCCTGTCTGCTGATGGTTTGTATTTTTTGTTTGTTTGTTGTCTGGATGAGTCATCCTGCAGGGTGCTACTGGTGGTTGGTTGGTGATTTTGTATTTAAGTAATTTCCTTTTTGTGA
>SJYC01012975.1:0-15122 GCA_006408675.1 Madoqua kirkii | reverse complement strand
TTACTGCTTAAAATACTTTTCATGATCATAAACTACAGTTTTGGAGAAAAAAATATTGTTAAAAACTTCTCTCTTGAGCTCATTTTTTCTCAATATATAGTTCCATCATTCTTCATTCCTTAATTTCACTTTCCAAAGCAGTGGATTGTATGCTCTGGGTTCATTTTCTCTCCTCCTACTCACTTCTTAGCTACTTCATTCTGACTGTTTTTATTTCTCCATTCACTCAACACTTACTAAACCCTCATTTACTTCCATTAAAAAAAAAAGTCCTCTCAAAATTATTTGCACTTGTCTCCTAGAATCATTTGACACTGGTGGCCTCTGCTTTAAACCTGCTCTTCCATGGGTCACAGCACCATCTGGGTTTTCCTCCCCAAACTCTGAATTTGCTTTTTCTCTGTCTCCTTTGTTGAGTTCATCTTTCTTCCAATCATTCAGTGTTGATGTCCCTCCAAGACAATTTCTTAGACTTTCTGTCTTAATTATACATATCTGCATCTTCCATTAATAAAGCTAAATTATTCAGATGCATTGCTTATTTTTATTTATAGCCTACATATCTCTTTTGGGGTTTCCCAGATGGTGCTAGTGGTAAAGAAACTGCCTGCCAATGTAGGAGATGCAAGATACATGTGGTTTCAAGCCCTGGAGTGGGAAGATCCCCTGGAGCATGAAATGGCATGCCATTCCAGTATTCTTGTGTGGATAATTCTATTTGCATAGGAGCCTAGCTGGCCACAGGCCATGGGGCCGCAGTCAGAAATGACTGAGTGAGTAGACATATTTCTCTTTTGAGCTCTAGATTTACATATTGTTTTGCTTTCTTGGCTATTTCTACATTTGAAATGCACATTAGGTCAACTTATCCAAATTGAACTCATGACCTGCTCTCCACCTCATACCTGGTTCTTATCCAATTGTCTTCAATAAAGGTACCATCATTTATCTTGTTATATACTTAATAATCTAGAAATTAGCAAGTGAAGAACTAAAAAGCCTCTTGGTGAAAGTTAAAGAGTTTATCCAAATTGAACTCATGACCTGCTCTCCACCTCATACCTGGTTCTTATCCAATTGTCTTCAATAAAGGTACCATCATTTATCTTGTTATATACTTAATAATCTAGAAATTAGCAAGTGAAGAACTAAAAAGCCTCTTGGTGAAAGTTAAAGAGGAGAGTGCAAAAGCTGGCTTAAAACTCAACATTCAGACAATTAAGATCATGGCATTCGGCCCCATCACTTCATGGCAAATAGATGGGGAAACAATGGAAACAGTGACTTTATTTTCTTGGGCTCCAAAATCATTGCAGATGGTGACTGCAGCCATGAAATTAAAAGACACTGTCTCCTTGGAAGAAAAGTTATGACCAAACTAGACAGTATATTAAAAAGCAGAGACATTAGTTTGCCAACAAAGGTCTGTTTAGTCAAAGCTATGGTTTTCCCACTAATCATGTATGGATGTGAGAGTTGGACTATAAAGAAATAGGAGTGCCAAAGAATTGATGCTTCTGATCTGTGGTGTTGGAGAAGACTCTTGAGAATCCTTAGACTGCAAGGAGATCCAACAAGTCAATCCTAAAAGGAAATCAGTCCTGAATATTCATTGGAAGGACTGGTGCAGAAGCTGAAACTCCAATACTTTGGGCACCTGATGCGAAAAATTGACTCATTTGAAAAGACCCTGATGCTGGAAATATTGAGGGCAGGAGGATAAGGGGGTGGCCGAGGATGAGATGGTTGGATGGCATCACCGACTTGATGAACATGAGTTTGAGCAAGCTCTGGGAGTTGGTGATGGATAGGGAAGCCTGGCGTGCTGCAGTCCATGGGGTCGCAAAGAGTTGGACGTGACTGAGCAACTGAACTAAATCTAGAAAACACCCTTGACATCTCCCTACACTCATTATTCAACACATCAGCAGCTCCTACATATTTTTTCGACTTCATTGAGTTGTGCATGATATACAAAAAGTTGTACATATGGATGTATACATCTTGGTGAGTGTGGACACGTACATATATTCCTGATGCTATTATCACAAACAAGGTGATATGCACATTTTAATTAGTAAGGAGGGCATGGTTTATTGCCTTTTCATCATCCACACTGCCATAGTCCTCAATACTATAGTTTTCATTAGAGATACTGTTCCTCTATATGCGTCTGACTTCGTCTAATTCATAAGCCATATCCTGGGATTATCTTTTGGAAAATAACACCTATCATATTCTCACACTCCTAAAAAAAGCCCTCTCCAATGATGGAATAAATATCAAAATACTACAAGGCTGAAAATACTGTCTCCTAGGTTGCTTTCCAAATTTCTTCACACATACTCAGTGCTCAACCCATATGGTTCAGAGAGTTTTTCATATGATCTGAGGATCATGCATGTAAACAACGGGCTGTTTATAGACTGAACATAATGTAATTTGTCTGGTCTTTCCAACTCAAATGAAGATAGAGAGTAAAACAACTTCAGGCAAAGCAGGACATAGTTTGGCTAACTTTACGTGCATTACAAATTCATCACAAAATTTACAACAAGTTTTAAGGCATTTAAATTTACTAGGCTTATTTAATTTTTGGAGGATAATCTAAAACAACAAAAATGAAGCTGAATCAAAATTAGACTGAAGCTATCATGTGCTGTGTGTTTAGTTACTCAGTGTGACTCTTTGTGACCCCATGGACTATAACCTCCTAGGCTCCTCTGTCCATGGGGATTCTCCAGGCAAGAATACTGAACTGAGTTGCCATGCCCTTCTCCGGGGGACCTTTCCAACCCAGGGATCAAACCCAAGTCTCCAGCATTGCAGGTGGATTCTTTACTCTCTGAGCCACCTATAACCAGGGAAGTTATCATAACTATACAAACACTTCTGTTGCTGAAAGACTTCTCTCTTTGTGATACTTAGAACAGCCACTAGGATAAACTAGTGTGACCTTGCCTGGAAAATCCCATGGATGGAGGAGCCTGGTGGGCTGCAGTCCATGGGGTCGCTAAGAGTCGGATATGACTGAGTGACTTCACTTTCACTTTTCACTTTCATGCATTGGAGAAGGAAATGGCAACCCACTACAGTGTTCTTGCCTGGAGAATCCCAGGGATGGAGAAGCCTGGAAGGCTGTCATCTCTGGGGTCACACAGAGTCAGACATGATTGAAGCGACTTAGCAGCAGCAGCAGCATACACACACACACACACACACACACAATGGAATATTATACATAAAAAGAATGAAATAATGCCATTTTCAGCAACATAGATGGATCTAGAGATTATTTAAGCAAAGTAAGTTGGAAAAAGAAAGAGAAATACCATATGATATCACATATATGCTGAATATAAAATATATTAAATAAAATATATTTAGATAAAATAAAATATGACACATTAACTATAAAATGGGGATATTAACAAAAAATGATGGTTTTGAACTGTGGTGCCAGAGAAGACTCTTTAGAGTCCCTTCGACTGCAAGGAGATCAAACCACTCAATCCTAAAGGAAATCAACCTGGAATAGTCATTGGAAACACTGATGCTGAAACTGAAGCACCAATACTTTGGCCACGTGGTGTGAAGAGCTAACTCATTAGAAAAGACCCTGATGCTGGGAAAGATTAAAAGCAAGGGAGAAGCGGACGACAGAGGATGAGATGGTTGGATGGCATCACCAACTCAATAGACCTGAGTTTGAGCAAGCTCTGGGAGTTGGTGATGGACAGACAAGGAAACCTGGCGTGCTGCAGTCTCTGGGGTCACCAACAGTGGGACATGAATGAGGGGCAACAACAACAAATTACCAAACTTAAAGGCATATAAAACTTGAAACAGCCAACGTTGCTTAGAACATTCAATTTCTGCTCCCCACTCTTTCCTCTCCTACTGACCTCATTCTCCTTCCCACTCTCTCTCCCTCTCTCCTTATATTCTAACACAGAACAGGAACTCAATGAAAGCAACTTTTTTATCTAATAAAAGACAGACAAAAGATGTACAGAGATAGTTTACTAAGAAGTATGTATTTGTACTTTAGCATAAGAAAACAAATTTAACCTCATGCAGAAAAAAATAAATTCAAATTATATTACACTGATATACCATTTTTCCAATAACAGATTTACAAATGAAAAGCTTGTCACATATCCTGTCAGACAAGTTGAGCGGAAATAGCTACTTTCCATACATCACTGAAGGGAAAATAAAATTTTTCAAAAGGATTTGACACCATCTAACAAAAGTACATATGCATTTATCTTTTGATCTAGCCAATCCCACTTCCGAGAAGCTACCATGCAGACTCATCACTGCACATAGGAAAGAGCACATGCCCGTGACGGTCCATTACAACATGTGCGTGTGTGCATGCTCGCTCAGTGGCTCAGTTGTGTCTGACTCTGTTTCCAATCCCACGAACTGCAGCCCGCCAGGCTCCTCTGTCAGTGGGATTCTCCAGGCAAGAATACTGGAGTGGGTTGCCATTTCCTCTTCCAGGGGATCTTTCCGACCCAAGGATAGAAGCCATGTTTCCTGCATTGGCAGCTAGACTCTTTATCACTGAGCCCCCTGGGAAGGCCTATATATTACAATCTACTTTATAATAATAAAAGACTGGAAACAACCAAAATATCCATGGAAAGGGGGAGTGGCTGAGTAAACTGTGATACATTCTGTGGTAAAGTGTTAGCCAAGCCCTTTCCCCTTCTGCATGAGTGTTTTATTAGTTTCCTAACTATTGAACACTGTACTCCTGGCAACTTGGTAAAAGTAGAATGTCAACTATATCCCAGCATTATCACCTCTGATGAAAATAACTTCTGACTGGTACATTGCATCTGGATTGAGAGGAACTGTAAATAAATTACAAATATTTCTCAAAAAACAACTTTTTCACATTACAATTAAATTACATTAAATAGCCCAATGGAAATCAAATATACTTATTTACATATATAATGAATACTCTAGTGAGATACAAGTGTAAAGACTAATGTCTACTTCTGCATAATAGCTACTATCATAGTTTTACTAGAACAATAGTATATAATTCTATTCACAAAGATGTTTACTAAAGTGAGCTCTTATCCTTTCCATCTTGAAAATTATTGATGCAGTATGACCTTCTATGAGAAACACTGATAAACATCTCATAGAAAAAAAAGAATAAACAACCCAATCAAAAAATGGGCAGAGGACCCTCAGTAGACAATTCTCCAAAGGATACATACAGATGGCCAACAGATACAGGAAAACATAGAGAATTTAAGTCAAAACTATAGAGATATCACCTCACATTGGTCAGAATGGTCACCATAAAAAGTCTACAAGTAGCAAATACTGGAGAGAGTGTCGAGAAAAGTGAACCCTCCTGCACTGTTGGTGGGAATGTAGTTGGTGCAGCAATTACGGAAAGCTGTATGGAGGTTCCTCAGAAAATTGAAAATAGAGTGGCCATATGATCCAGCAACCCAACTCCTGGGTATATACCCGGATAAAGCTGAAATTCATAAAGATGCATGCACCCATATGTCCACAGCAGTGCTATTCACAACAGCCAAGACATGGAAACAATCTAACTGTCAGTCAACAGATGAACGATTTAAGAAGATATGGTGTATATATACATACACACATACGCACAATGGAGTATTACCCACACGTAAGAAAGAATGTGATGATGCCTTTGGCAGCAACACAGATGAACCTAGAGATTATCACACTAAATTAGATAAGTTAGAAAAAGGAAGAGAAATGCCATATGATATTGCATATATGCTGGCTCAAAAATATGACACCAATAAACCCATCGGTGAAACAGACTCACAGACACAGAGAACAGATTACCAAGAGGCAGAAGAGGGGAAGGATAAAGTGGGAGTCTGGGATTAGCAGGTGCAAACTAGTACACAGAGGATGAATAAATGACCGTATTCAATCCTGAGATAAACCAAAATGAAAAAAAATATGGGAAAAGTGTGTGTGTGTATATATATATCTATCTGAATAATTTTGCTGTACAGCAGAAATTAACACAACATTGTAAAGCAACTATACTTCAATTTAAAAAAATTAAAAGCTAAAAACAGTAGCTTGAAATCAATAACCTCTGGGGGAAGAAAACACTGGTAATAATTCCAATGAGTCATGAAATTTAAGTATATTTCCTCTTGTGCCCTGGTAATAATCAAATTCTTAATTCAAATAGCTAAATAGTTTTACTTATAGACAAGGTAAAGCAATCTTTAAATTATTAATTTGTTGAAAACTGGTCCTTGTTTTCAAGTTAACATTTACGTTTTACAAGTTGCAAATAATATATCTCAAACAATATTTTCCCAAGTCAAGCTCTAAACCACTGTATCCATTCTAGAAAAATAAGCCCCTTTGTTCAGATTACTGATCTCATCCTGCTGTCAAGGCTAAGGTGTTTAGCAAGACTATTTCCGGGACCCAGACAGGACATTTTTCTTGGCAATGAGACAATAGATTACCCAGAGCTCAAATGAGAAGACCCAGTGGCCAGGTCCATATCACTCTAACGTTCTACAGATGAGCAGCACAGATGGTGAGATATACTGATTGATGAGGTTGTCTTGGAGGCAGAGTTATCTTAGACCTGCCTAACATTTTAGTTGAATGACCTATTAAACATGCCTGTCCCAAGGCAGCTGGATAGATTTTTAAGTAACTATAGTGGTTAAATGTGGAGCCCTGTAGGAAGTTCTGAATATAGTCTTTTCTCTTAATTTTGACTTCTTGTATCTAAGATCCATTTAAGTTTGCATTGGGGGTAAGGGAAGGAAGGAGCATACAGAGAGATCAGGGAAGTATATGCAAACAAAATTGCCTTAAAATACTAGGAGTTACAGGGTTAGCTGAATGGGAGTTTTCAGGAGGGAACATTAATATAAAAATGCTAACTTCAACTGGAATCATCTAGAGTCTCTTTTTTTTTTTTCTCCTACACCAAGGATCTATGAAGAACCAGGAATCTGCTATCAATTTATAACTTTCCCCCTTTCCTATTCTATAGGTGACAATATAAACCAGTACAAGACTTTGAGTCAAGGTAATTGGGTTCTTCTGGGACTCTGACCATGTCATTCAAACACTTGGGTTATCTGTTTCCTCATTTATAAAATGAGAGTGAATAGATGATCTAAATTCTCTTTGTTGTTGTTTGCTGTTGGAAGTAGTAGTACACAGTGCTAACACAGTCTCTAGAGTTACACAGGCATTTGGAATTCTGCCTTCAAGGCATATGTCTATATAACAAATTATTATTACTTTAACTCAGTATTTATTGAGTCTTAAAGTCCTTGTCTATAAAAGGAGATGATAATGCCATTTATCATGCAAGTTGTTCTTAGATTTTTTTTCACAGCACTTATTAACTTTTCTCTAACTCATCATCTTCAAGGTCCACGAGGGTAATGATTATTGTCTATTTTGTTCACTAATACAGTCCAAGCATCTTAACAGATACTATGTCTTAGTGACTTCGGTCCGACTCCTTGCAACCCTGTGGACTGTAGCTCACCAGGCTCCTCTGTCCACGGGACTCTCTAGGCAAGAATAGTGAAATGGGTTGCCACTTTCTTCTCCAGGGGATCTTCCAGACCCAAGGATTGAACCCAGGTCTTCTGTAATGCAGGCAGATTCTTTACCATCTGAGCTATCGGGAAATCTCTAGCAACTTAATATTTGTCAAATTAATAATTAAATGAAACAATGCATTTAAATGGTTAGTGAAGAAACTGGCACACAGCAGTTGATAAATGATCCTATAAATGGTCTAGACCCAAAGTGCCATTTCACTATGAAGAAATAGGAATAGAAAAATTAGGAATTTCCAAGGGAAGATGAAGGGGACTAAGGAGCAGACTGTGGTTTCCAGATATTTGAAAGAGTATAGCATATTACTTTCAAAGAGAAAAATATGATCCAAGATGTAGAAACTACAGAGAGATACTTTTAAAATTCAGAGAAAGGAAGATTTTTCTAACAGAATCGCTCAAAGATGAACTGGTGCTCAAGTAAATGTTGTATTATTATTAGCCAATCAATGAGAGAACTAAGAAATCTAATTAAGGCTATGAATTTATTATTTCATGAATGAAATGATTTAAAAAGAACTTCTTATCAACAGTAACTACAGAATAAATTTTAAAATATACAAAATATTGAATTTGGGCCTTGTGATACTATAGGCAAAAAAGTGTAGATGGAAAATGGCAAATATAGTACTTACCAACCTATTTTTCTTAGGTACATGTGATCAAAATACATTTGTTTGTTGATATAATATATGGCTGATAAGCAAGTGCTTAGGATTTGTCTTATTTATGTTGGCAAGCAGCAGACAGGAGCTGTAGAATCCCTTGTCTGTCTCCCTCCTCATAAAGAAAAACGACTGTTTAAAGCCAGCTTCTTCCTTGTTCTTTTCATCCCACTGGTAACACTGTACTTTGGAACATCAGAATATTGGCAGTGAGGAGGTTCCTGGATTGTGTGAAACTAGCTGATGCATCACTCTTTCCAACAAGGGATGATTTTAAACAAAACGTATGACACCGATGGGAATGGAATCTCACTCATATCATTTTTATGAAGAATGGTTGGCCTCATACAAAACAGTCCCATCAATCTACTGCCATCAGCTCAGACAGAAGAGAATTAGGTACATAAACTGGCTATCATAAAATGTAGCCAAGCAGGAGCTAAGTCTCATCACAGAAGGTCAGTTAAGCATTCAGAAAATAAAGGAAGCATGTTTTCTTTAATGAGCCATCAAAAGCTAATAACAAGTTAGTGGGCTTTTAATTTGGACAGTGGCGCTAAGAGAGATGGAGTGGTTCTGAAGGTTGTCTCTCTTCTTTAAATTGGCTATCTAGCAAGAAAAGATGTGATAATATCATGACTTTTTAAAGGTATGAAACGGTGAACTGTGTTCACCTTTTCAAACTATGGTGTTGACTTGGATTGTGATGGCTAACTTTATGTGACATCTTGGTTGGGCCATAGGGTGCTGAAACATTTGGCCAAACATTATTTTGTCTCCAAGGATGTTTCTGGATGAGATTAACACTTGTATGGGTAGACTGAGTAATGAAGCTTCTTCCCTAAGGTGGGTGGGCCTCATCCAATCAATGAGAAACCTGAAAAAGGTTGAGTCAGAGGGAACTCCTCTTTCAAAACTGCTTGAGTTGGGATATTAGTCCTTTCTGGACTTCAGACTGAAACTGAAGCATTCGATTTTCCTGAGTATCACACCTGCCAGTTTTTGGACTAGAGCGGTAACTTTGATTCTCTTGGGTATCTCTTTTCATAGATACACACTGCTGTTTCTGGTTCTTTGCAGAACACTAATATACCAATTCAACAAGATCAGGAGGAAATGAGATGAGTTGTGCCAATCAAGTATATCATCTGGATAATTAAAGTCAAGTTAATCTTTTAGAACCTCATCTGGTAACAATGTGAGTGATCAGGCAATGTGATAACACTTTTGAAATAAAATAATGAGCCAAAATACCAATGCCTTAAAATTAGTACTAAAAGTAATTCCCTCCGTTCCAGCCCCAAATTCTAAAATGCTACGTTATAAAAGAAGCTTACACAGCCATTCTTAGAATCAATTTCAGAAGAGACTGCATAAAGTTTGACATGTGTTTACTTACCAAGGGGGATTATGCAAGTTATTTTAAAAGCCTTCTCATTTCCTTACAATTCTTTTTTGAGGACTTAGTTCAGTTCAGTTCAGTCGCTCAGTCATGTCCAACTCTTAAGGATTCCTCATTTTCATATGTTGATTTCTGCTGTCACCAGTCATCAGCTCATGGCCTATCTACTTATTTTCTGTGATTATTTCCAGGTTCTGGTGTTAATCATTTTTAAGCTCTACTTGCACTACAACAGATTAAGCTTCCAAAGCAAAAGAGATACCCTCTGAAGCTGTCAAATCCCTGACATTATTACCTGCAAGTGAACTGTCTCCTCGGCACTTACCTGCCCAGAAGCAGGAACTCTCCAGCCAGCCCCAGACGCCGCATGGCCATCAGCAGCCCTCTCACCGTCATGCCCTCGCAGAAGCAGGCTACCACCCGTGCCTTGGGCAAGTGACTCGTGAGCTTCTTGAGCAGTTTATCGAAGCTCTGCTCCCCCGCATTGCTATAGATTTTGTAAGAATGAGCGATGCAGACCCTTCCTTGGCTGACATATCTTTGAAAGCTTCCATCCCACTTTCTCCATAGTTGCCTGTAGGGAAACAGAGAAGCAGAGGGGAGAGTGTTGGAGTCACCGGGTAGAGCTGGAATGCGGTGGGGCTAGGAGTGTGCAGGTCCCCTGAGAGTGTTGGATTTGGCACTTGAAGACAGGAATGAGATTTTGTTCTTTTACTGATCTGCGTATTTGGACAATATACAATCAAACTACAGTAAGCATATACACATTGATCTGTTAAAACTTTTCCACTGAGAGAATATCACAAACAGTACCAGTAATCTGGCTCCTCCTTTGATTCCAAAAAGCTTATACTCTAGTGTGAGATGATAGAAAATATATACCTGCTGTTTTTTCATTCTGTCTCAACATTCTCATCTCTGTTTCTCATTGGATGATGCTCTCACCCCACTGATGCAGATTTTTGTGTTTAAAGCCATAATATACAGATGCAAAACATATACTTTATATAGAATAGATGTACAACTATCTATTATATTTTACAGACTATTATCCATATATTTTATTACTAATCATGATAGTTTATGGTTTTAGTGCAAGTGAAAATTACAGATCCTTGATTGAGATTTTAGTCTTGTCACAGATAAAAGTATGAGCACATTTGAAATATTTGAAGTTTTTTATACCATTGGAAAGTTACTGATTCGGGGGGAATAATTCCAAAGTATTTAGCAAAGTTCTGGGTTTAAGGACTGATGGCGATCTTTTAAAATTATGGAACATGAGGATCAAGACTGATGACAACTTATCAGCCAGGAAGTGTATGAAGATATATGTGACCTCATTTAACTTTCAGAATAATATATTTAGACATATATTATGACCTCTTTCCACAGATAAGAAAACAAATGAGGCAGTTAGGTTTACAGTTGCCCAGAGTTACTATCCCCAGGAGATGGAAAGCTGCATTCTATTCACGGATCTGTCTAAGACTAAAGATTCTACCCTCTCCACTCTTCTATGACTGACTTTTAGGAGACTAGAAGTCCAATTATATCTGCATTCCTCTTTCCAATTTAAAGGTCATGATGCTTCAATTTTAGATATTTTTGGAGCATTTTGAGGCCCTATAAATCATGACAGGTTCATTTTTTGAAAAGATAAGCTGGGGAAGGGCGATTAATTTGAAAAATACAGGAGACAATTAGAAGACAACTGAGCTGTGGGACCAACCTGTGGGATGGGAATGGCCTAGCAGTCAGGAGATGGAGTTTCACCAGGAGGGGTTGATCTCAAAGCAATAAATGAGTACTAGTCATTCAACTGCACACATTTCACGATAAGATGATAAGAGAGATAATAACTTTGCCTTGTAACATTTTGATGTATGGAAAGTTAGTTCATACATTTGAGCTCAATGCTCCTTACATCAACTCTGTGATAAAGGTACTATTATCTTCCTTCTGCAGCTGATACAACTGGAGCTTGCATTAGCAGGTAGATGGGAGAGTCTGGGTTTGAACATCTATCTTCTCCCTCCTAGCCCTATGTGTGCTCCATCATAGCATGGAAGCACATAGCAAATAAGAGCCTCAGACGCTGAGGGTGGGTTTTTGTGAAGTTTCATCCTTGTGAACAAACTGTAAAGGGCAAAGCAGAACTAGACCCTTTACAGCAGCTTGATCCTCAGCCAACAAACATCTGCATATTTCCTTCTTCAGAATTAAAGCAAGACGCCTCTATGATGAGGACAGGTAGGCAATTTAGTTATTTTTCAATTAACAAAGTTTAAAAGGCTCTTCCTGAAAATGTGCCAAGGGAGCTACATTATTAGTCTTACACTAACCTGAGTAATCTATTTTTCTCTGATCATTTTTATCCAACTCTACTTTTCAATTGACTGTCTTGTACTTGACAGTTATATTAATGCTGGGACATTTGCAAAAAATAATTTGATGTTAGTGCATAATGATTGTGATGGCAATAATTAAAATTCTCAATATAGTTAAATAGAAAAAATACCTTTATAAAGTAATAATCTTTAGCATGCCTTCTAACAGCCTTATTTAAACATTGTGTATTTATACAGTAAGTTATATAGAAAGAGCTTGTGATAAAGAACTTTGTTATTAGGTCTGGGTTCTAATTTAGCTTTTATCATCTCTAAGTCTCAGTTTTATCACCTGAAAATCACAGATAACACTGCCTAATATATGGGTTTTTGTATATCATAATTTATGAATGTAAAATATCTATAGGCTTCTTTGGTGGCTCAGTGGTAAAGAATCTGCCTGCCATACAGAAGATGCTGTTTCTATGCCTGGGTTGGAAACATCCCCTTGGGAAGGAATGGCAACCCACTCTAGTATTCTTTCCTGGGAAATCCCATGGACAGAGGAGACTGGCAGGCCACAGTCCAGAGGGTTGCAAAAGAGCAGGGCATGACTTAAAGACCAAACAACAACAAAATATCTTACAGGCAGCCTGGACCTAATAACACTTCATGTGTGCTGAGTCGCTTCAGTCATGCCTGACTCTTTCAGACCCTATGGACTGTATCCTGCCAGGCTCCTCTGTCCCTGGGGAATCTCCAGGCAAGGGTACCAGAGTGGGTTCCCATTTCCTCCTCCAGGGGATCTTCCCGACTCAAGAATCAAATCCTTCTCTTTGTGGCTCCTACACTGCAGGCAGATTCCTTACCCTGAACCACCAGGAAGCCCCAATAATTGCATACACTGGGATTATAAAGAATATTCTAGTATAGTTAAGATGCTCTCTCTTGGAGCAACTAAAATAAATCATGGAGCAAATGGCATTAATCCTTAATATTAGACTAAAAAAAATAAGCTTCAACTAGTGAGGGAAATGTGATTCTCTCTGAGCAAAGTCCAAGCAATATTCTTTAAAATTAAAATAGAAAAGAGTTGTAATGTATGTTTAACATAAAAATTCTGCCAAACACTAATTTTAAGTTCATAAAAGAAACCTACTGTAAGCTGGGAATTAAAAAAATGGGAGTATGTGCTCCATAAAGTTGGAAAGCTTTAAGTGTTTAGATTTTTCAGCAGTTGATATAATGACTATATTTTAGAATTGTATATTTAAAATAAAGGAGAAACTAAAAACGTTCATAGGGTTCTTGAAGAAAATGAAATTGATTTCAAGCAGGGTACAGAATGAGAAAAAAGGTGAGGAAGCAAAGATTTATTTTTCCAAAAAGGAAACAAAGGTGATGGAGAAAGGAAGATGTGGTGTAAGAGAAGAAACTACACCTGTGGCTGATTCATGTCAATGTATGGCAAAGCCAATACAGTATTGTTCAGCAGTTGATATAATGACTATATTTTAGAATTGTATATTTAAAATAAAGGAGAAACTAAAAACGTTCATAGGGTTCTTGAAGAAAATGAAATTGATTTCAAGCAGGGTACAGAATGAGAAAAAAGGTGAGGAAGCAAAGATTTATTTTTCCAAAAAGGAAACAAAGGTGATGGAGAAAGGAAGATGTGGTGTAAGAGAAGAAACTACACCTGTGGCTGATTCATGTCAATGTATGGCAAAGCCAATACAGTATTGTAACATAGAATAAAGTATTACAAAAAAAAAAAAAAAAAAGAAACTAGTCTGTGGCTTCATTTCAAGTCACTGGTTAAAGGAAGAAAGAATCCATTTGACATTCTTCTTCAAGTAGCAGCAGCCCTGTGGTGGGGAATTATGTGAAGAAAATGTAATCGTAGTCCAGTTTACTTTCAGTCCACATTAGTTATAGTTGTAATGTTGCAAATATCAGTTATTGATTTTCAACTGTATAAATCCACACATACACAAAGTTCAGTTCAATTCAGTTCAGTCTCTCAGTCATGTCCAACTCTTTGTGACCCCATGAACTGCAGCACTTCGGGCCTCCCTGTCCAGCCACTCCTGGAGCTTGCTCAAGCTCATGTCCATCGAGTCAGTGATGCCATCCAACCATCTCATCCTCTGTCATCCCCTTCTCCCACCTTCAATCTTTGCCAGCATCAGGGTCTTTTCAAATGAGTCAGTTCTTCGTATCAGTGGCCAAAGTATTGGAGTTTCAGCTTCAACATACACAAGGTAGAAAACTTATTATGTAATAGAAAATATTATGTAAGCAATCTTTCCATTGAAAATTAAGGAGAAAGATTATAAGTTGAGCTGTGGACATAGGGAGAACTGACCAGTAAAGGGAAGGGTATTAAAATACTCCACTCACTATTTGTAAGTCAAGATACACAGAAAAAAAGAGATGATTAACAGAATTACCTGAATTTTAATAAATGAGATTAATAATACAATTATACCAAGATGAAATAATATATGTGAATTAAGAGATGTCTTATGCTGAAGCTCCAATACTTTGGCCATCTGATGCAAAGAATGGACTCATTGGAAAATACCTTGATGCTAGGAAAGACTGAGGGCAGGAGGAGAAGGGGGTGACAGAGGATGAGATGGTTGGATAGCATCACCGATGCAATGGACATGATGCTGAGCAATTTCCAGGAGACAGTGAAGGATAGGGAAGTGGCGTGCTCCCTTTCATGGGGGCGCAAAGAGTCAGACATAACTTAGTGACTGAACAACAACAAGAGATGTGTATTTTCCATAAACTAAAAAGTAGGCTTTAAAAAAGCAAGCATATATTCATACTGCTTAGAAATATGAAGATGAAAAAACAAAAAAAAACCCTAAAATTTTCTTTCTTACTTTAAGCCATTCTGCACAATATGATTTTGAAAAATATAAAGTACAAGTTTGAGGAAAAAATTTAAATAACATACTTAAAAGTTACTGAAATTGGAGAGTAGATATGGACAGTTCTAAATGGAATGCCAAGTGAATATCACTGAATAAAAAAAATCAGCCTGCTGATAGGATAAAATTTTCCTATAATTTCCTTGAAT
>SJYC01012972.1:0-23131 GCA_006408675.1 Madoqua kirkii | reverse complement strand
ACAAGGATGATCCGGAGGGATGATGTGGAATGGGAGGTGGGAGGGGGGTTTATGTCTGGGAGCTCATGTACACCTGTGGCAGATTATGTCAATGTATGCCAAAGCCAATACTGTACTGTAAAGTAATATATATATATACATATATATACTGTAAAGTATTATATATATATATATATATATATATATATATATATATAAAGAGATTCTAGTATTTCACACTTGAATGTCATTTAAAGCTAGATGCTTTCACTAGTACTGTTTGACCTGTACTGTTTCAGGTAGGATCTGGAAGCATTTGCCTCCATTTGTATAAAGTACACAGTGAAAACAAGACTTGCTAAAGAATGACTTTAAATCTTTCTTTTAACCTGAGAGATTATTTATTTTAAATTTGTGTTTAAAAGCATAGGCATGGAACAATCCTTTAGTATGCAATGCACAACCACAGATAACTACTATTTCAGGAGGCCCCAATTCACTATTAGTAAAGGCTGTGCTAATGTGGCTCAAACATACTTGCTGATAGATAATAAAGTATGGTGACATTGATCAGCTATATCTGGTAAATGAGTTTTTTTCTGGCAAAATGTCCATTGGAGGTATGATTCAAACCATAAATCTGTGCGTATTAGAGAAACTGATCATAAGAATAAAAGTTAAACTATTAGAATCATACTAAAGGGCCACAAATAATTTTCTCTGACAGTTGTTTCCTTTTTTCCATTGTACTTTTACTTCTCACACTATAATCAGACCTTCATTATTACTTACTTGGTAGCATAGCCAATGGCACCCCACTCCAGTGCTCTTGCCTGGAAAGTCCCATGAATGGAGGAGCCTGAAAGACTGCAGTCCATGGGGTCGCTGAGGGTCGGACACGACTGAGGGACTTCACTTTCATTTTTCACTTTCATGCATTGGAGAAGGAAATGGCAACCCACTCCAGTGTTCTTGCCTGGAGAATCCCAGGGATGGGGGAGCCTGGTGGGCTGCCATCTATGGGGTTGCACAGAGTCGGACACGACTGAAGTGACTTAGCAGTAGCAGTATAACCTCTTATCATCTCCTATCTTTCATTTTGGGGATCTTCTTATTATATTCCTTCATATGGAACATACCCCACATCTTCCCACTTACTTAGTTTTATTCATGATGCTCTTTCTACTTGAATTACCTATTTCCCACTTCTCTATGTTGAAATCTTACCATTTCTCTACATTGAATTCTTTCTGTTCCAACTCAACTGCCCAGTGTGTAACTTAAGATGTAGATCATATCTCCCTAGTGCCATCCAGCAAATGCTTGTGGGACAAAACTGACCTGCTCCATCATACTTTCCAAGGATCTCCCTAGAGAGATAGTATAACCTAGATATTCATTTGACAAGTATTAGTTAATTAATTACATACAGGTATAATACTAGGCACACGGTAGACTCCAGATATTAATGCATTGGAGCCTATTGCTCTATTTTATAACACTGAAGTACATAATCTTTGCTATTTGTAATTGTTAGAAAAGTTTATATTTCCTTCACTTTTTTCAGTTGGGGGGTGACTGTACCGTGCAGCGTGTGGGATCTCACTTCTGCACAGAGGACCTTAGTTTCCAACCAGGGGTGAAATATACGCATGCCCCTGCATTAGAAGCACAGAGTCTTAATCACTGGACTGCCAGGGAAAGTCCTACTCACGGATATTTTGAAGACAAAGATAACATTTTGGAAGAGTACATTTATTTGTACTCTTAGCATAAAGTGGATGCTAAAAAAATGTAAAAACTGGACTTCCCCGGTGAATCCAGTGGTTAAGAGTCTGACTGCCAATGCAGGGGATGTGGGTTCAATCCCTGGTCAGGTAAGATCCCACATATGCTGGAACAGCGAGGCCTAGGCACCACAGCTGCTGACTCCTGCAAGCTCTGGAGTAACTAGTAACTCACTGTGACTAGAGAAAGCCCTCGAAGACCCAGTGCTGCCAAAGACAAATAATTTTATTTCAAAACATGTCAATTAGTCTTTCAGAAAGTATTCACGTTAGGAAATGTAATTCACTTTAAAACAATACTAAGCTTGGACTTCCAAATCAAGAGATTTTTTCCCCCCTTTTATTTGACCCAAATTATCTTTTTTTTTCAAAACGGAAATTAAGATTCTCAATATAAATAATAATTTATAAATACATTCCAAGTGGTTTTTACTCCTGATTTCCTGTTGCTATTATAAACATTATATTTTGTTGGCAACTACTGGTGAAGGAAAACGCTGCCATTTTTCATGGGAGTTACTGCCTGGCACGATACCATTTCCCAAAATATGCGTGGGCAGGATTAATCAGTGAGTGCCTAATCACCACTTCCCAGCCGTTCACGGGGCCATAAGCATTCATCAAGAGATCTTAGACAAAACTGCCCATATTGAGTGGGCTGTGTCTTGGTTAAGCTTGTGGTTAATTAAACAACTGGGAGTGAGAAAAGCCAGAGAGATAAACACCTCTTCTCATTTCATCACCATCTCTTTTTGAAGTCGTTCCCCCTTTCAGAAATGTGTGTCCTTCCCCATAACAGCCACGTGCACAATGAGTAGAGCAGTTCCAAACTCTCTACTGACTCATTGCTCTCTGTTTACTTCCCGGCACAAGACAATACAGGTCTTTAAGGCAGGTGTTTCTCTCCTCCGAACAAAACAATGCAACACATACTCTCATCCACAAATGATGGCAAATGCCTTTGCCGTGAAAACCTTTGCTAACAGATTTCCTAGTTTGGGCCACTTATTTCAAATCTTACCCTGGAGTCTGTCTATGACATGACCCACAGAGCAGATTATTCACTGTAAGGCAGGACATTATTGAATTTCATCCAAGATGTTTTATTATTGGAAATACTAGAAGGATTTCATTCTGCAAACTCACTGGAGACATTATACCAGGCAGGGAGTATATAAGCAACATTTGAGCAATATTCCAATAGATAATTCAGAAATATAAAGCTAGTATAGCATAACAGTAATTTGGATTTTGAAATACATACAGAATAGTAATTATCAAATCCTAACCAGGGATATTAGAATTTGTCAGAAAAGTATGCACCGAGTGCATTTCTGAGTGGAATAACGTGTTGCTGAACTTTTTTGTTGTTGTTGTTGGCTGCCAGGCATGGTGCTGGAATATGAAATTTGATCTTCAGAACAAAGGTACAAGTT
Organism: Madoqua kirkii; assembly: GCA_006408675.1. Classification (NCBI taxonomy): domain Eukaryota; kingdom Metazoa; phylum Chordata; class Mammalia; order Artiodactyla; family Bovidae; genus Madoqua; species Madoqua kirkii. The sequence goes on along the minus strand of SJYC01012972.1, from coordinate 19,929 downwards.
GACCATACAAATCCATACATGACAGATGTCATGAAATCAAATAAATGAAATAAAAATATATGGGAGTTGGCTGGTGTAAAAATCACAAGTCAACTATAGCCAGTGTGAGTGCCGTCTTTGGTTCTGTAATGAGGGTTGCTGGGGGTTGGAATAAAAGATTATGATAACTAGCCCTTCCAGTAACTCTTCATACAACTGGGTTGAACTGAGACAGCCAAAACTAAAAGAGAATCAAAGTTAGAAAAAGGATCAAGTTTTAGAATTTATTTTAAATTTCTGCCAAGGAGAAATACCAAATTGGAAATTGAATGACATTCTGGCTTAGAAAAGAGAAGTTAAAATTGGAAGTATTTGAGATGATCAGAATATGGATAGCAACAGTAATAGATGAATGTGTAGGATGCAAAAGGAAAAGAGCGCTGCTTACACCCTAAAGAATTCAGATATTTATGCATTAACTGATAAGAAAAGCTATCGAAGACAACAGAGAAGAAACCAAGAGAATGTATGGCTACGGAAATGAAGATAACAGCATGTTTTACTTTCTTCTCGACATTAACAGTGTGACTACTAAAATGCATAGTGGAAAAAATCCACTGATTTCGGCAACACAGTCAAAGCAATAAAGGAGTAGACTGTGAGTAAATATAACTTTTTTGAGAGATGCTTGGTGATGGACAGGGAGGCCTGGCATGCTGTGATTCATGGGGTCGCAAAGTGTAGGACATGACTGAGCAACTGAACTGAACTGGCAGTGAATAAGGCTAAGAAGTATGATGATAATAGGAAAAGAATGTGGAAGCCCAAGGAGGGATTTTATTTCTAGATACGGGTACTTTGTGTGTGTATGCTGGTTGTTCAGTCATGTCCAACTCTTTGCACCTCCATGGACTGCAGACTACCAGGCTTCTCTGCCCATGGAATTTTCCAGGCAAGGATACTGGAGTGGGTTGCCATTTCCTATTCCAGGATATCTTCCTGACCTAGGGATCAAACCCACGTCTCCTATATCTCCTGCTTTGACAGGCTGATTCTTTACCACTAGTGTCACCTGGGAAGCCCACAGAGTACCTTAGGGAAAGTTATTAGAACAGAACATGGGGCAAAGTAAGCACTCACAGTCCATGACAGTTCAATCATCATTATCAACAACATTTACCTAGATCCTGTGGAATTAGCTGGTAAAAGGTTAATAGTGTGTATCAAATACTGCACTAGTCACTTCAAATTAAACTAGTAATAATAACCCTTACTGCTATTATTTAAACCAACCAATCCTATGAGGTAGCTATTATTTCCCACATTTATATTACAGAACGTTTATGAGAAAATAATTTGCCAAATAATTGGTATCTAGTGAGTAGAAGAGCTCGAATTTCACCGTTCATCTGTTAAATTTCAAAGTCATGCACCTTTCCTTTTGTACATTATTGCCCTTATTGCACTGAGAGAGAATCACTCAGTTTAGTTCAGTGGCTCTTCCAGAGGCATTCACCCACCACGAAGTGTTCCATCTGAATACAGTTGCAGATACTACCAAATAGAATCTCAGCAAACATGTTATTTAACAAACAGAGCTCTTTTGTCCAATTTCTAGAAATATTATAGACATGTATTATTTAGTACTAAATGACCCAATCCACATCATTACAGAGAATTGATTTTTAAATATCAGAGTCTTCCTACAAAATATACAATGCTTAACTATAGCTTTTCTATAGAAAAAGCCTAGAAAATAAGAAGAGGCTTCTGGAAATTGACACGCCATCACACTTATTATTAAATACTTAACTAAATCTTCGTTGCAGAGGAAGGAAGGACTTCAGCGGCACAGTGGGAACAGAAAAACCTGGTTCTCCCGTTAAACGGGATATAGATTTTAATTGTTACCTTGCTGCTGCTGCTGCTGCTGTTGTTTTAGTCACTGTTCTGTCTCGACTCTTTTGGAACTCACGGACTGTAGCCCACCAGGCTCCTCTGTCCATGAGGTTCTCCACATGAGAATACTGGAGTGGGTTGCCATTTCCTTCTGCAGAGATTGAACACAAGTCTCCTGCATTAGCAGGTGGGTCTTTTCCACTAAGCCACCAGGGAAGCCCCAATTATCTTGTTAGTATAGCTTAAACTGAGATTTGAAAGTGAAAACATATCAATTTATTAATCTTCTGAAAAAAAAAAAAACCACAGTGTTTTTGCCTTTGTTCTTTTTCCTGGCTATTCTTCTCAGAGGAAAATGAAAAGTTGAGACAGAAGTTATGACCCAGATTCCCACTGTAACCCTGCAGGACTCAACTGCCTTCTGCTTTCCTTGTAAGCTGTCAGATTTCCAGCTGAAACCTGCAGTGCATGTCTCATTAAGGGTGATTCCATTTGCACAAAAAGGACACATCTCTATACGGAACTGTGTGTCAGCGGGTTGGGTGGGTTGGTGAGCTATTCACTGTGCCTCTGTTTTAGCTCACTAGTCACCTCTGATCCTCGGTTCTAACTGGATCTAATGACAACCCAGAAATTCTCCCATCACCAGATGAAGGCAGAAAATCCTCTGCAGCAGAGCCAAATCCGTTCAAGCTTGACAGCCTTTGCTGAAAAGAAGAAACTTCTTTGACAGCAGCTCCCTGGCCTGCCACCACCGTCTCCAGCGCAGATCTGTACTGTGTGGGTTCTGTGGCTGCCAGTTCCCCTCTGGAAGCACTCAGTGACTCCCACGGTACTGAGAGGAGGAGCTCAGTTTGGAAATGTCTGTCTGCACCATCATTCATGGCAGGATTCAGAAAGGAGTAGAAAGAACTGAAGTGTTGTGTAATGACTGTGCTGCTGCTGTTGCTATTGCTAAATTCTAAGCTCCATTCAGGAGGGGGTCAACCATGCTGGATTCTGGGATTATGGCCCTGGTGACTGTTATCTCAAGTTGAGATCTTTGCTGTCCAATATCGTAGCCACTGGCCACATGTGGCAAATAAGCATTTGACAAGTAGCTAATTCACACTGAGGCACTGTCAGCATAAAACAAAATAGATTTCACAGACAGTATAAAAAAAGACAATTTAAAATATAATATTGATTACATGTTGAAATGATAAATTTTGGATGTATTCAGTTAAATAAAATATGGTTTAGACATTAATTTCACTTTTTACCTTTTCTTAAAGCCATATACATGGCTAGGATTATTACCTTTATTAGAGAAAATGAATTATGTATATGAAGAGATTTGTATCCTATACATTTCAGTGTAGAATCTAAATTTCTTAGAGTACTCTATAATATCCAGGAGAGTTTTTATTATCTAGCATCTAGCCTTTTTCTCCAGTCTTACTGCTTTTCTTTATGTATACACACATATTTCAGCCATACCAAAAATATACAGACCACCAAATATACCATGCTTTCTCCCATCTCTAATTTCACAACACTCCTCTCTAATTTCACAACACTCCCTGTTATTGCAAAATTCCTCTGTTTAATTCCTGCCCATACTTCAACACTCAGCTGAAAGGGACAGAATTCTTGAGTGCTGCAATTCAAAATAAATAACCTCCACTAAAGACTATGATGGTGGGAAAGATTGAAGGCGGGAGGAGAAGGGGACAACAGAGGATGATATGGTTGGATGGCATCACCAATGCGATGGACATGAGTTTGAGTAGGCTCCAGGAGTTGGTGATGGACAGGGAAGCCTGGCGTGCTGTGGTCCATGGAGTTGCAGAGTTGGACATGATTGAGTGACTGAACTGAACTGGTGCCTCAATGGAGTCACAAAGAGTAAGACACGACTGAGCAACTAACACTTTCCATTTCACTATGCCTTCATTGCTGACCCCCACTTCAATGTCACAAGATTTTTCATGTTTTATTGAAATTATGTATTTCTTTGACTTTCTAACATGCTATGAGTTATTCAACAAAAAGGATTACATCTTAATTACCCATTTTTCTCCAGAGCCTTGGCAGACTTAAGTATGTGCTGAATAAATGCATCTTGGAAAATGAGCATTGAGTTTTCCACCAGCTTTATAGAGATATAATTGACATATCAGTCAGTCAGTTCAGTCTGATAACACTGTCTAAATCTTTAAGGTGTGAACATGATGATTCTACATATGTATTTAATGCAAAATGACTACCACAATAAGGTTAGTTAACATATCTGCCACTTCATACATTTACCAGGTTGTTTTTTTTTTTTTTGTGAGAATATTTATCTCACCAAAAGATCTAGTCTCTTAGCAACTTTCACGTGTACAGTTCAGTTCAGTTCAGTCACTCAGTCGCGTTCAACTCTTTGCGACCTCATGAATCGCAACATGCCAGGCCTCCCTGTCCATTACCATCTCCTGGAGTTCACTCAGACTCATGTTCATCAAGTCCGTGATGTCATCCAGCCATCTCATCCACAGTCGTCCCCTTCTCCTCCTGTGCCCAAACCCTCCCAGCATCAGAGTCTTTTCCAATGAGTCAACTCTTCACATGAGATGGCCAAAGTACTGGAGTTTCAGCTTTGGCATCATTCCTTCCAAAGAAATCTCAGGGCTGGTCTCCTTCAGAATGGACTGCTTGGATCTCCTTGCAGACTCTTCTCCAACAACACGGTTCAAAAGCATCAATTCTTCGGTGCTCAGCCTTCTTCACAGTCCAACTCTCACTTCCATACATGACCACAGGAAAAACCATAGCCTTGACTAGATGGACCTTAGTCGGCAAAGTGATGTCTCTGCTTTTGAATATACTATCGAGGTTGGTCATAACTTTTCTTCCAAGGAGTAAGCGTCTTCTAATTTCATGGCTGCAGTCACCATCTAAAGTGATTTGGAACCCCCAAAAATAAAGTCTGACACTGTTTCCACTGTTTCTCCATCTATTTCCCATGAAGTGATGGGACCGGATGCCATGATCTTCGTTTTCTGAATGCTGAGCTTTAAGCTAACTTTATCGCTTTCCTCTTCCACTTTCATCAAGAGGCTTTTTAGTTCCTCTTCACTTTCAGACATAAGGGTGGTGTCATCTGCATATGTGAGGTTATTGATATTTCTCCTGGCAATCTTGATTCCAGTTTGTGTTTCTTCCAGTCCAGTGTTTCTCATGATGTACTCTGCATAGCAGTTAAATAAGCAGGGTGACAATATACAGCCTTGACGTGCTCCTTTTCCTGTTTGGAACCAGTCTGTTGTTCCATGTCCAGTTCTAATTGTTGCTTCCTGACCTGCATACAGATTTCTCAAGAGCCAGGTCAGGTGGTCTTGTATTCCCATCTCTTTTAGAGTTTTCCACAGTTTATTGTGATCCACACAGTCAAAGGCTTTGGCATAGTCAATAAAACAGAAGTAGATATTTTCTAGAACTCTCTTGCTTTTTCGATAATCCAGCGGATGTTGGCAATTTGATGTCTGGTTCCTCTGCCTTTTCTAAAACCAGCTTGAACATCAGGAGGTTCACGGTTCACATATTGCTGAAGCCTGGCTTGGAGAATTTTGAGCATTACTTTACTAGTGTGTGAGATGAATGCAATTGTGCAGTAGTTTGAGCATTCTTTGGCATTGCTTTTCTTTGGAATTGGAATGAAAACTGACGTCTTCCAGTCCTGTGGCCACTGCTAGTTTTCCAAATTTGCTGGCATATTGAGTGCAGCACTTTCACAGCATCATCTTTCAGGATTTGAAATAGCTACACTGGAATTCCTTCACCCCCACTAGCTTTGTTCATAGTGACGCTTTCTAAGGCCCACTTGACTTCACATTCCAAGATATCTAGCTCTAGATTAGTGATCACTTCATCATGATTATCTGGGTCGTGAAGATCTTTTTTGTACAGTTCTTCTGTGTATTCTTGCCACCTCTTCTTAATATCTTCTGCTTCTGTTAGGTCCATACCATTTCTGTCCTTTATCAAGCCTATCTTTGCATGAAATGTTCCCTTGGTATCTCTAATTTTCTTGAGGAGATCTCTAGTCTTTCCCATTCTGTTCTTTTGCTCTATTTCTTTGCGTTGATTTCTGAGGAAGGCTTTCTTATCTTTTTGCTTTTCTTTGGAACTCTGCATTCAGATGCTTATATCTTTCCTTTTCTCCTTTGCTTTTCCCCTCTCTTCTTTTCACAGCTATTTGTAAGGCCTCCCCAGACAGCCATTTTGCTTTCTTGCATTTCTTTTCCATGGGGATGGTCTTGATCCCTGTCTCCTGTACAATGTCACGAACCTCATTCCATAGTTCATCAGGCACTCTATCTATCAGATCTAAGCCCTTAAATCTATTTCCCAGTTTCACTATATAATCATAAGAGATTTGATTTAGGTCATATCTGAATGGTCTAGCGGTTTTCCCTACTTTCTTCAATTTGAGTCTGAATTTGGTAATAAGGAGTTCATGATCGGAACCACAGTCAGCTCCTGGTCTTGTTTTTGTTGACTGTATAGAGCTTCTTCATCTTTGGCTGCATAGAATATAATCAATCTGATTTCAGTGTTGACCATCTGGTGATGTCCATGTATAGAGTCTTCTCTTGTGCTGTTGGAAGAGGGTGTTTGCTATGACCAGTGCATTTTCTTGGAAAAAGTCTATTAGTCTTTGCCCTGCTTCATTCTGTATTCCAAGGCCAAATTTGCCTGTTACTCCAGGTGTTTATTGACTTCCTACTTTTGCATTCCAGTCCCCTATAATGAAAAGAATATCTTTTTGGGGTGTTAGTTCTAAAAGGTCTTGAAGGTCTTCATAAAACCGTTCAATTTCAGCTTCTTCAGTGTTACTGGTTGGGACACAGACTTGGATAACTGTGATATTGAATGGTTTGCCTTGGAGATGAACAGAGATCATTCTGATGTTTTGAGATTGCGTCCAAGTACTGCATTTTTGACTCTTTTGTTGACCATGATGGCTACTCGATTTCTTCTGAGGGATTCCTGCCCGCAGTAGTAGATATAATACAGTATTGATAACTGCAGTCACTACACTGCATATTATAATCTGAGAACTTCTTCAGCTTATAAGATAAATTTTGTATCTTGACCAACATCTCCCTGTTTCCCCTCCTCACCCAGCCATGAGCAACCCCCAGTTTACTCTTTGTGTCTATAGGTTGTTTATTTATTTTTTTCACAAATAAGTGTGATCACACAGTATTTGTGTTTTTCTCTGCTTGACTTATTTCACTTAGTTTAATGCCTTCGAGGTTTATAGACTTTCCATTCATAAATTATTTGAGCATTGACTATTAATAGCTGTGCAAAGCATCTCTGGTATTGAAGCTAATATGCATTCATTGTGATCCAAAAGAGTTAGACTTAGATCTATGAGGAGAGTGAGGAGATAGTGTCTGAAATCTTGTTCTTCAACATATCACCCACATGGTCTCTGTATAATATGATATGTATACGGTCCACAGAGTGCGATTTTAAATCTACCTCCTACATTGTTTTATGAAGTTGCAGTGATTATAAAGAGAATTTCACTTTTTCTTACACTTTCTCCACATTTTTATTACACTTACTTGCTCAAATTTCAGTTTTCCATTTCTCAAGATCTACTTAACTTCAAATTCCATTTTTTAATATACATTCCATTCTGCATTTCATTTTCCATTACTCAATATATATTTTGAGCCTTTTGGGTAATTCCTAAGCTAAGTTTGCTTTGTAAAATAAAATGTTTCCAGAGTCAAAAATTCTACCTAAAGCAGAGTTACTAGAAAGGTGTCTAGTAACATAAAGAAAACTACCATCCTTGAAACAGAAAATTTTGTAACTTATATAACTACTCTTCATTCAGTTATTTGTTCTACCTAATTTCTCAGACACTGAATAAAGTATTTGTTCATCTTTTGAGATATTCTACCCTTTATAAGATCCACTGAATATGATAAAGATTATTTTTCTACTCTATGGACTCTAGAGAAGGCAATGGCAATGCGCTCCACTACTCTTGCCGAGAAAATCTCATGGGTGGAGGAGCCTGGTAGGCTGCAGTCCATGGGATCGGGAAGAGTCGGACAGGACTGAGTGACTTCACTTTCACTTTCATGCATTGGAGAAAGAAATGGCAACCCACTCCAGTGTTCTTGCCTGGAGAATCCCAGGGACGGGGGAGCCTGGTGGGCTGCCGTCTATGGGGTCACACAGAGTGGGACACAACTGAAGTGACTTAGCAGCAGCAACACTCTATGGACTCATGTCAATTTGTTCACTGAGTCGAACAATGGCAATAATTTTTCACCAGACACATGACATGCATTTCCCCCACATATATAAAGCCAAAGAAAATAAAACTCAGTATATACATTTCTAAAAGAACTATAATTTTTGCTGATAATAATTGTAACCTTGTTAGGAAGAAATGTACATTTACTTATAAATCAGATTCACTAGCTATTGTTTGTTTGTTTTTGTTGCTGTTATTTGTTTTTATTCTTTTTTCTTTTTTTAATACTAACAGCTCAGACAATAAAGAATCTTCCTGCAATGCAGGAGACCTGGATTCAATACCTGGGTCAGGAAGATCCCCTGGAGAATGAAATGGCAACCCATTCCAATATTCTTGCCTGGAGAAATCCAAGGTCAGAGGAGCCTGGCGGGCTACAGTCCATGGGGTTGCTAAGAGTCAGACAGGGCTGAGTGACTAACACTTTCATCTGTTCTAAAGCAAGGGGAATATCTCCCACCCTGGGTCCATAAAGGTTGTGATTTTGGCTCTCTTCTAGAAAGATATTTTGTGTGTGTGTGTGTGATTTTGGCTTTCTTCTCAAAAGAAGCCCAATTTCAAGCATTCATATGTTGACTCCAGGGTTTTAAATACTTAAAAATGCTACTAAAATCCTTGCTTAATCTAGGGAAAAAGTGAAATAGCTGGAGGAAGATTGATCAGTTTACTAGTTCCTTGATCTTAGGTAGTTTCCTGATCTTAGGTAGTTTCCATTGGCCTCAGATTCAACACTTAAGAGGAATCTCAGTCAATACCCAAGCACTTATTGAAATGAATAAAACAATAAAATCCATATGGGGTTGGGGGTGGGTGGGTACATAAGTCTTTTTTCATATAATATTAATAAGCATATAGAGGGGGTTGGTATAAGAATGTACATATACGTATAATGATAGGCATTTATATATGTTTATATATATATATGAAAGATATTCATATTTAAATGATATGCACATATGTACATATGTATACATATACATGTATATACCATACTAAAGATTCAAAACACTGGGTGGATATAGGTGTTAGAATTCAAAGGAAGGAAAAATTATTTTTAACTGGACATCTCAGGTGTTGAGGCCTACACTGTATCCCTTTTGCATCTTCTGTTTCCCTCTTCAGTGATGCTTGGGTAATTTTAATTTTTTTTTATATTTGACATGGCAAATAGCTTAGTTACACCCTATTTCAAAGGATTAGTTCATTCAGGTGAAGCAGATGTTATCAAGCTCTTCTCCATCTGTCCCACACAATTATGAAGAGTCCCATAGCCTCGGTCCTCCATAACACAAGGCTAAGGGAAATCAAGAGACACAGGGAAGCAGAGGAAGTCAGTCCAAGATGGATTACTGAGGCTGTTAGATTGTTCATTTAATGGGAACATCTTTCAAGAGGCCATTAAGACTGCAACTCAAGGCTGTGTTGAGGAGGAAGAGAGAACAGTATGTCCATAATCTCTTAACTGCCAAAGGTTACAGACTGCCTCCAAAGAGCACTGATTCCCATGTTCCTCCTTCTATCATTAATTGGTTTCCAGCTGTCTTAGCAAGGTATTCAGAGGCAATGGCACCCCACTCCAGTACTCTTGCCTGGGAAATCCCATGGACGGAGGAGCCCTGTAGGCTACAGTCCATGGGGTCGCTAAAGTCAGACATGACTGAGGGACTTCACTTTCATGCATTAGAGAAGGAAATGGCAACCCACTACAGCGTTCTTTCCTGGAGAATCTCAGGGACAGAGGAGGCTGGTGGGCTTCTGTCTATGGGGTCGCATAGAGTCAGACACGACTGATGTGACTTAGCAGCAGCAGCAGCTAGCAAGGTATTAAGGTAACTCCTGGGCTTCCCTGGTAAGTCAGATGGTAAAGAATCCACAGGCAATGCAAGAGACCCAGGTTCAATCTCTGGGTCAGGAAGGTCCCCTGGAGAAGGGAATGGCAACCCACTCCTGTATCCTTTTGTCTGAAGAATCCCATGGACAGAGGATGCTGGCAGGCCAGTCCATGGGGTCGCAAACAGTCAGACATGACTAACTAAGCACACACACATCACACATGCAGGTAACCCTTAAGTAGAGAGAGAGGAAGCAAGACATTACTGACTCATACCCATGTACAGTAATATCAAGTCCATGCAAAGTTGGTCACTGCAATATTGCTGTTCAGTCAATCAACTGTGTCCAACTCTTTGTGACACCATGGACTGCATCACACCAGGCTTCCCTGTCCTTCACCATCTTCCAGAGCTAGCTCAAGCTCATGTCCATTGAGTTGGTGATGCCATCCAGCCATCTCATTCTGAGGCCTTCTTCTCCTCCTGCTTTCAATCTTTCCCAGTATCAGGGTCTTTTTCAAAGTGTTGGATTTTCTCATCAGGTAGCTAAAGTATTGGAGCTTCAGCATCAGTCCTTCCAATGAATATTCACGGTTGATTTCCTTTAGGATTGACTGGTTTGATCTCCTTTCTGTTCAAGGGTCTCTCAAGAGTCCTGAAATCATGAATTCTGTGACATTCAGCCTTTTTTATTGTCCAGCTCTCACATCCATACATGACTACTAGAAAAACCATAGCTTAAACTATAAGAACATTTGTCAGCAAAGTAATGTCTCTACTTTTTAATATACTGTCTAATTTGTCATAGTTTTTCTTCCAAGGAATAAGCATCTTTTAATTTCATGGCTGAAGTCACCACCCACAGTGATTTTGGATCCCAAGAAAATAAAATTTGTCATTGTTTCCACTGTTTCCCCATTTATTTGCCATGAAGTGATGGGACTAGATGCCATGATTTTTTTTTTTTTGAATGTTGAGTTTTAAGCCAGCTTTTTCACTCTCCTCTTTCACCTTCATCAAGAGGCTCTTTAATTCCTCTCTGCTTTCTGCCATAAGGGTGGTGCCATCTGCATATCTGAGGTTATTGATACTTCTCCTAGCAATCTTAATTCCAGCTTGTGCTTCAACCAGCCTGGCATTTCACGCGATGCACTCTGCATATAAGTTAAATAAGCTTGGTAACAATATACAACCTTGAAGTACTCCTTTCCCAATTTGGAACCAGTTCGTTGTTCCATGTCTGGTTCTAACTGTTGCTTCTTGACCTGCATATAGGTTTTGCAGGAGGCAGGTAAGGTGTTCTGATATTTTCGTCCCTTCAAGAATTTTCCACAGTTTGTTGTGATCTACACAGTCAAAGGCTTCAGTGTAGTCAATGAAGCAGAAGTAGATGTTTTTCTGGAACTCTCTTGTTTTTTCTATGATCCAACAGAATGTGGCATTTTGCTCTTTTGTTCCTTTTCCTTTTTGAAATCTAGCTTGAATAGAAGTATGTTGAAGCCTAGCTTGGAGAATTTTGAGCATTATTTTGCTAGCATATGAAATAAGCACAAAGATGTGGTAGTTTGAACATTCTTTTATTGCTTTTCTTTGAGACTGGAATGAAAACTGATCTTTTCCATTCCTGTGGCCACTGCTGAGTTTTCCAAATTTGCTGGCATATTGAGTGCAGCACTTTAACAGCATCATCTTTTAGGATTTGAAATAGCTCAGCTGGAATTCCATCAACTCCACTATCTTTGTTTGTAGTGATGCTTTCTAAGACGCACTTGAAGTCACACTCCAGGAAGTCTGCTCTAGGTGAGTGATCACACCATTGTTGTTATCTGGGTCATGACGATCTTTTTGGTATAGTTCTTCTGTGTATTCTCGCCACTTCTGATTCTGTTAGGTTCATGCTGCTTCTGTCCTTTACTGTGTCTATCTCTGCATGAAATGTTCCCTTAGTATCTACATTGGCTGGGAGTAAAATAAAGAACAAAGGTCTAGAAATAAGTAAAGTCAAGATCTGAAGTGGTATGTTAAATAACATTTGTACAGGCAAGGGGAAAACACTGGAGTCATTTATACTATTTGCAAATATCTCTGTTTCACAGCTTTTGATGGAGTTTTCTTGACTCTCAGAATATGAGGGACATCTGGTGGTAAATGTTTAACAGTAACTTCTCAACAGGGGTGTGTTTGTGTATGAAATTATGAAATAATTGTAGCACATAATTTAGAAATAATAATAAACTATACAATCCTCTTTTATAAAGTGCCTTCATTGAATTTTGACAAAATCTTGTGTCAGTAATCAATTTATGGTTACAATGGACTAATCAGTGTATTTCTGACATGGATGGTGACTGAAAGTTTTATGTTAAGATATTTGATGAAAGTGAAACCAAATAAGTTGTGTATCAGATCTTTGTTCACCAATTCATGGCACAAGTAATTCCTGTGCTAAACTGGAAAAGTTTCAAAAAGTATATTCTTTTACATTCTTATATTGTGCTATTCCCAGTATGAATTTATGGCTTTATAAAATGAGTTGTGAATTGCTTTTTCTTATCCTGTTTTTGGAAGAGAGTGTATGGAAATGGTATTATATCCAACTTAAATGTTTGGAGAAATTCAGTAGTAAAATGATTTGAGCCTGGAGCTTTATTTTTGGAGGAATTTTAAACATTGCCTTACTGTTTTACCAAAAATAAAGCTATAGGAATTACCCACTTTTTTCTTGAGAGAGTTTTCATAGATGAGACTTTGAAAAACTTATCCATTTCATCGAAGTTGTCAAATTTTTGTTCAGAGCTGTTAGTATACTTTTACTACCTGTAGGATATTTAGTGATCTCCATGTTTCATCCCTGGTTATTTGTGTTTTGCCTCACCCCTCTTTTAATCATGGTCAGTATGGCTAGGTGGTTCAACTTTAGGTTTCATTTATTTTGTCAATGGTTTTTCTGTTTTAGATTTTTATCAACATCTGTCCTTTACGTATGTTATTTCCTTCCATCTGTTTGCTTTGGGATTAACTTGTTCACTCTTTTTCTAGCTTATTAAGTTCAGAGCATCGCTTATTTGTTTAAGGTTAAAGGTTTGATTATTGATGTAAGACTTTTTCATTTCAAGTTTAAGAATTTATTGCCATCAATTTCCTTCTAAATGCTGATATGCTGCATTCTACAGTTTTGGTACATTTCATAAAATTTTTGCGTAACCAAATTCATGCATGTAATGAATTCAACCTGTAGACTCTTTGAGGCTATGGAGACAAGGTAAGACACCCTGTAAAGGTAGGGTAGACAGAACACATCTCTTTACTTCTCAATGGTCCATGTACATATAAGTGACAACTGGCTATTAGGGAAGAAGATTCTCAGACCAGTTGGTTTGGGGGTAATTTACTCAACACATACTCAACATCCTCTATAATTTGCCTTAAAGTTGTATTTTCAGTCTAATGACCTTCTCTTGTGTTATGACATTATTTCAAATTAAGCCAAACTAGATAATACATTATTGACTCAAAATGAGCTTATACTCCTTCACCTTTGTGTCTCTCTCCCTTCTTTCTTGAACTTCAAGTTTTATGAATTAGTATCCAAATCTCCAGCCTGCTTCTTTTATCATATATTGTATTGAATTGTTATTTCTGTTTTTGAGGGGGTTTTGTTTGTTTGTTTTTTACTGTAATGTAGGCTTCTTGCCTGGAAAATCTCATAGATGGAGGAGCCTATAGACAGAACACATCTCTTTACTTCTCAATGGTCCATGTACATATAAGTGACAACTGGCTATTAGGGAAGAAGATTCTCAGACCAGTTGGTTTGGGGGTAATTTACTCAACACATACTCAACATCCTCTATAATTTGCCTTAAAGTTGTATTTTCAGTCTAATGACCTTCTCTTGTGTTATGACATTATTTCAAATTAAGCCAAACTAGATAATACATTATTGACTCAAAATGAGCTTATACTCCTTCACCTTTGTGTCTCTCTCCCTTCTTTCTTGAACTTCAAGTTTTATGAATTAGTATCCAAATCTCCAGCCTGCTTCTTTTATCATATATTGTATTGAATTGTTATTTCTGTTTTTGAGGGGGTTTTGTTTGTTTGTTTTTTACTGTAATGTAGGCTTCTTGCCTGGAAAATCTCATAGATGGAGGAGCCTAGTGGGCTGCAGTCCATGGGGTCGCTAAGAGTCGGACACAACTGAACGACTTCACTTTCAATTTTCACTTTCATGCATTGGAGAAGGAAATGGCAACCCACTCCAGTGTTCTTGCCTTGAGAATCCCAGGAACAGGCAAGCCTGGTGGGCTGCCATCTGGGGTTGCACAGGGTCGGACATGACTGAAGTGACTTAGGAGCAGCAGCAGCAGGCTTCTCAAAGTCATGGCCTATCTCAGCATTCTGTATACTCATCTCAGTGCCCAGGGCCTCCCAATGTAAATGCTCAATAAATACTTATGGTTTAGTTTTTGATCATTTCATCTTTCAGTTTATTGTCATTTAATGGATGTCTTTAAAGTACTGTAATTGTATGCATTGCCCTATAAAGGTAGATTTGATTATCATAGAACATTTTATATGCTCTATTTTGCTTTCATTAATACTCAGAATACAATTACCATATGAAATTATTTTTATGTATTCTAAAAGTGCCTTCATTTAAATATAGAGGTTTTTTATTTCATTTAAATTGAAGTACAGTTGATATAAAGTACCACTGGGGATAATATGTTGACAACATTACGAATTGATGACCACAATACATCTACTAAGCATCTGTCACGGTAAAAAGTTATTACAATATTACTGACTGTATTCTCTATACTATACATTATATCCCCATGACTTACTTAGTTTTTAAATAGAAGTTTCTACCTCTTAATCCCCTTCACCTATTTGCCCAGCATCCCACTGCCTCCCCTCTGGCAACCATTAGTTTTTCTCTGTATCTATGAATCTATTTCTTACTTGTTTTGTTTGTTCATTTATTTTGCTTCTTAAATTCCACATATAAGTGACATCATATGGTTTTCTCTATCTCTGATTTATTTCACTTCTGATTTATTTCTAGAGCATAATACCCTCTAGATCTGTCCATGTTGTCACAAATGGCAATTTTTTATTCTTCTCTGTGGCTGAGTAGTATTTCCGCAAGTGTGCCTGCATGTGCCTTGTGCCTTCTTCTTTATCCATTCATCTAGAGATGGACACTTAGAATGCTTCCGTGTGTTGGCTATTGTAAATAATGATGCAACAAACATAGAAGCCAGTATTTCTTTCTGAATTATTGTTTGTGGTTGTTTTCTTCAGCTAAATACCCAGAATAAGAATTGCTAGATCATCTGGTAATTCTATTTTTAATTTTTTTGAGGAACCTCCATACTGTTTCCCTAGTGATTGCACTAATTTATAATCCCACCAAAGCGCATGAGCATACCCATGTCTCATCTCTTGTCTTTTTTCATAGCAGCCATCCTAACAGGTGTGAGATGATATTCCATTGCAGTTTTTATGGTCATTTCCCTGATGATGAGTGGTGGTGAACATCTTTCCATGTATCTGTTGGCTATCTGTATATCTCCCTTAGAAAAACATCTATTCTGGTCCTTTGCTCATTTTTTAATCAGATCGTTCAGTTTTTGAGATTGAATTGTCTGAGTGTGAGCTCTCTGTATAATTTAGATATCAACTCCTTGTAGGATGTTTCACTTGCAAATAAGTCTTCATATTCAACAGGCAGCCTTTTTATTTTGTTGATAGTTTCCTAACTAGGCACAAGCTCCTTAGTTTGATGAGGTCTTGTTTATTTATTTTTTCTCTTATTTCCCTTATGTAAGGAGACATTTACAAAAAAAAAAAAAAAGCTAAGACTAATGTCCAAGAGTATTCAGCTTATGTTTTATTCTAAGACTTTATATCTGGTTTTATAAAATACAGAGGTTTTGAAGGAGAAAAGACTTGCAGCAATACCTTAGATTATCAAGAGTTTGCTATTTAGAACACTTATTTTAATAAGGTATCAGTTCAGTCGCTCAGTTGTGTCTGACTCTTTGCAACCCTATGCACTGCAGCATGCCAGGCCTCCCTGTTCATCACTAACTCCCAGAGCTTACTCAAACACATGTCCATTGAGTCAGTGATGCCATCCAACCATCTCATCCTCTGTCATCCCCTTCTCCTCTCACCTTCAATCATTCCTAGCATCAGGGTCTTTTCAAATGAGTCACTTCTTTGCATCAGGTGGCCAAAGTAGTGGAGTTTCAGCTTCAGCATCAGTCATTCACATGAATATTCAGGGCTGATTTCCTTTATGATGGACTGGTTGGATCTGCTTGCAGTTCCAACCATCTCATCCTCTGTCATCCCCTTCTCCTCTCACCTTCAATCATTCCTAGCATCAGGGTCTTTTCAAATGAGTCACTTCTTTGCATCAGGTGGCCAAAGTAGTGGAGTTTCAGCTTCAGCATCAGTCATTCACATGAATATTCAGGGCTGATTTCCTTTATGATGGACTGGTTGGATCTGCTTGCAGTCCAAGGAACTCTCAGGAGTCTTCTCCAACACCACAGTTCATAAACATTAATTCTTCAGTGCTCAACTTTCTTTATACTCCAACTCTCACATCCAAACATGACTACTTGAAAAACCATAGCTTTGACTAGATGGATCTCTGTTGGCAAAGTAATGTCTCTGCTTTTTAATATGCTGTCTAGGTTGGTTGTAACTTTTCTTCCAAGGAGCAAGTGTCTTTTAATTTCATGGCTGAAGTCATCATCTGCAGTGAATTTAGAGCCCCAAAAAGTGAAGTCTGTCACCATTTCCACTGTTTCCCTATCTATCTGCCATGAAGTAATGGGAACAGAGGCCATGATCTTAGTTTTCTGAATGTTGAATTTAAAGCAACTTTTTCATTCTCCTCTTTCACTTTCATCAAGAGACTCTTTAGTTCTTCCTCACTTTCTGCCATAAGGGTCATGCCATCTGTATATGAGGTTACTGATGTTTCTCCTAGCAAACTTGATTCCAGCTTGTGCTTCTTCCAGCCCAGCATTTCTCATGATGTACTCTGCATAGAAGTTAAATAAGCAGGGTGACAGTATACTGCCTTGATGTACTCCTTTCAGATTTGGAACCAGTCTGTTGTTGCATGTCCAGTTCTAACTGTTGCTTCCTGACCTGCATACAGATTTTTCAAGAAGCAGATCAGGTGTTCTGATGTTATCATCTGTTGAAAAATTTTCCAAAGATTGTTATGATCCACACGGTCAAAGACTTTACCATAGTCAGTAAAGCAGAAGTAGATGTATTTCTGCAACTCTCTTGCTTTCTCAATGATCTAGCAGATGTTGGCAGATTGATCTCTGGTTCTTCTGCCTTTTCTAAATACAGCTTCAACATCTGGAAGTTCACAGTTCATGTACTGTTGAAGCCTGGCTTGGAGAATTTTGAGCATTACTTACTAGCGTGTGATATGAGTCCAATTGTGTGGTAATTTGAGCATTCTTTGGCATTGCCTTTCTTTGGGATTGGAATAAAAACTGACCTTTTCTAGTCCTATGGCCACTGCTGAGTTTTCTAAATTTGCTGGCATATTGAGTGCAGCACTTTCACAGCATCATCTGTTAGGATTTGAAATAGTTCATCTGGAATCCCATCACCTCCATTAGCTTTGTTTGTAGTGATGCTTCCCAAGGCCCACTTGACTTCACATTCTAGCATGTGTGGCTCTAGATGAGTGATCACACCATTGTGGTTATCTGGGTCATAAATATCTGTAATGTATAGTTCCTCTGTGTATTCTTGCCACCTCTTCTTAGTATCTTCTGCTTCTCTTAGGTCCATACCATTTCCGTCCTTTATTGTGCTCATCTTTGCATGAAATATTCCCTTGGTATCTCTAATTTTCTTGAAGAGATTTCTAGTCTTTTCCATTCTGTTGTTTTTCTCCATCTCTTTGCATTGATCACTGAGGAAGGCTTTCTTATCTCTCCTTGCTGTTCTTTGGAAATCTGCATTCAGTTGGGTATATCTTTCCTTTTCTCCGTTGCCTTTTGCTTCTCTTCTTTTCTCAGTTATTTGTAAGGCCTCCTCAGACAACCATCTGGCCTTATTGCATTTCATTTCCATGGGGATGGTCTTGATCACTGCCTCCTGAACAATGTCACAAACCTCCGTCCATAGTTCTTCGTGCACTCTGTCTCTCTGATCTAATCCATTGAATCTGCTTGTCAATTCTGCTGTAGAATCATAAGGGATTTGGTTTAGGTAATACTTGAATTGTCTAGTGGTTTTCCCTACTTTCTTCAATTTCAGTCTGAATTTGGCAGTAAAGAGTTCATGGTCTGGGCCACAGTTAGCTCCTGTTCTTTTTAGTTGTTGTTGACTGTATGGAGCTTCTCCAACTTTGCCTGCAAGGAATATAATCAGTCTGATTTTGGTGTTGACCATCTGGTGATATCCGTGTGTAGGGTCTTCTCTTGTGTTGTTGGAAGAGGGTTTTTGCTATGACCAGTGCATTCTGTTAGCAAGACTCTCTTAGCCTTTGCCCTGCTTCATTCTGTACTCATAGGCCAAATTTGCCTGTTACTCCACATATTTCTTAACTTCCTACTTTTTCATTCTAGTTCCCTATAATGAAAAGGACATATTTTTGGGAGTGTTAGTTCTAGAAGGTCTTATAGTTCTTCATAGAATCATTCAATTTCAGCTTCAGCTTCTTCAGCATTACTGGTTGGGTCATAGACTTGGATTACTGTGATATTGAATGGTTGCCGTGGAAGCAGACAGAGACCATTCTGTCATTTTTGAGATTGCATCCAAGTACTGCATTTCGGACTCTTTTGTTGACTATGATGCCTACTCCATTTCTTCTAAGGGATTCTTGCCCACAGTAGTAGATATAAGTCATCTGAGTTCAATTCACCCATTCCAGTCCATTTTAGTTTGCTGATTCCTAGAATGTCAACATTCACTCTTGCCATCTCCTGTCTGACCACTTCCAATTTGCCTTGATTCATGGACCTAACCTTCCAGGTTCTTATACAATATTGTTCTTATAGCATCAGACTTTACTTCCATCACCAATCAGATCCACCACTGGGTGTTGTTTTTGCTTTGGCTCTGTCTCTTCATTCTTTCTGGAGTTATTTCTCCACTGATCTTTGGTAGCATATTGGGCATCTATTGATTTGGGGAGTTCATCTTTCAATGTCCTATCTTTTTGCCTTTTCATACTCTTCATGGGGTTCTCAAGGCAAGAATACTGAAGTGGTTTTCCATTCCCTTCTCCAGTGGACCATGTTTTGTCAGAACTCTCCACCATGACCCATCCATCTTGGGTGGCCCTTTAAGGTATGGCTCATAGTTTCATTGAGTTAGACAAGGCTGCAAAGTGAGTGAAGTCGCTCAGTCATGTCTGACTCTTTGCGACCCCATGGACTGTAGCCTATCAGGCTCCTCTGTCCATGGGATTTTCAAGGCAATAGTACTGGAATGGATTGCCATTTCCTTCTCCAGTGAATCTTCCGAGCCAGGGATCGAACCTGGGTCTCTCACATTGTAGACAGACACTTTACCGTCTGAGCCATCAGGGAAGACAAGGCTGTAGTCCATATGATTAAATTGGTTAGTTTCCTGTGATTGTGGTTTTCAGTCTGTCTGCCCTCTTGTGGATAAAGATAAGAGGCTTATGGAAGTTTCCTGATGGGAGAAACTGACTGAGGGGGAAGTTGAGTCTTCTTCTGATGGGTGGGTCCATGTTCAGTAAATCTTTAATGGAATTTTCTGTTGATGGGTAGAGCTGTGTTCCCTCTCTGCTAGTTACCTGGGGCCAAAGGCAATGGCACCCCATTCCAGTACTCTTGCCTGGAAAATCTCATGGATGGAGGAGCCTGGTGGACTGCAGTCCAT
>SJYC01012970.1:0-17537 GCA_006408675.1 Madoqua kirkii | reverse complement strand
GTGCTTCTTCCCGCCCAGAGTTTTTCATGATGTACTCTGCATATAAGTTAAATAAGCAGGGTGACAATATACAGTCTTTACATACTCCTTTTCCTATTTGAAACCTTTCTGTTGTTCCATGTCCAGTTCTAACTGTTGCTTCATGATCTTAGCATACTTTAATTTTTTCAGCAAGTAGAAGAAGGGAAGATAGAAACAAAGAATATTATCTAAATACTGCTAAGAAGTTTAAAAATACATTCAACATTCTGAAGAACCCTTAAATCTACTTAATATACAAAAGAGTAGAAAATGAATTATACTGGCCCTCCATGTTTGCTAAACATGAATTAATTTGAAGCATCTCTGCAAGGCAGATAAAATAATTGATATTTATTCACAATTAAATCTAAGATATTTAAAATTATTAGCTTGTTAATTTCAGATACTGTTGCCTCTGAAATTCAAGTTTCCAGCATCAATACTGGGCCATATTAATGAAAAAAATCAGGGCAGTGCAACAAGAGTATCTCTCAAGTCATTTTTCAGCAGGTAAGACATTTTATTACTTTATTTGCTATTTTCAAATTTTGAGGATATTTATACATAAATCCTAGAGTTATCTTCAAGAAATAATCTCACTAGATATCATGCTGGGGTACAGGCAGCACTATGAAATAATGCTTTTTATTTGGGAGAAAACCTTCATAAAAGCTTTTTCTGCCTGTTTTCATTTTACTTTCTAGGCAGAGGTGAACCTACATTCCTATGAAGAGCAGATGTTTTCAAGAAATAAACATATGCCAAAATACTAGAAATTACCTTGGTTAAAAATGACCACAATCAGGGTATAGACTATAGCATCTGACTTGGAGTTGGTAAATGGGGCATAGATTTTGAGCTCTGTCACATATTAGTGATGTGACTGTGTGAAAATCACTTAATCCTACTTATATACCTTCTTCCCCTGCTCAAAACTGAGTGCATCATCACAGCAAAGTTAGATGGGTTAAAACACACTGGAATCCACACCAGAACAGGTTAAGGTTTAGGAGATGATCAGTGACTATTCTTCTTGAAAGGAAGCAGTAAGTAATTCCAGGTTCTTGTTACTATTTGAACACTTAAATAGTACCTTTGCCAGTACCTTTGTCTGTCTGTCCTAGTAATTTAACAGTTACTTTGAGGAGTTGTGGTAGTTTGGCTAATGCATGGAGAATGCTGGATTGGAAGCAGATGTCAGAGTTCGTGTTCTAGCTGTTCCATTTTTCCAGTCATGAAACTTTGCACAGGTTATTTCTCTCTTCTGTACTAAAGTGAGGACTTCTCTGGTGGCTCAGACAGTAAAGCATCTGCCTACAATGCGAGAGACCTGGGTTTGATCCCTGGGTGGGGAAGATCCTCTGGAGAAGGAAATGACATCCCATTCCAGTACTCTTGCCTGGAAATCCCATAGGAAGATGCTAGTAGGCTACAGTCCATGGGGTTGCAAAGAGTCAGATATGACTGAGCGACTTCAGTTCTCAGCCTTATAATAGGGATGCTTGTGAGAATTAAGTAACTACACTTACAGTGCCTACAGGTTTGGCTGGCCTATAGTTCTTATTGCTTAGTCGCTAAGTCATGTCTGACTCCTTTGTGACCCCATGGACTGCTGCCTGCCACACTACTCTGTCCACTGAATTTTCAAGGCAAGAATACTGGAGGAGTTTGCCATTTCCTTCTCCAGGGGATCTTCCTGACCCAGGGGTTGAACTTGCATCTCCTCTTGGCAGGCAGATTCTTTTATCACTGAACCACCTGGGAAATCCAGTCGTCATGGGAGAATTAAACTAAACCCGTGCTAAACACTGGGAGGTCACAGGTGGTGGGGCAGCACTCCACAAAAGCCCCACAGGGAACTCCTCTGCCTTCTGGGCTCTGAGTCCACCCAGGGCCTGCTGCTTCTGCCATGCATGGACACTGAGACAGTTGGGAGAGGAAAGACCAAGAGAGAGAATGGTGGAAATAGAAACAATGCTATTTCATTGCAATAGAAGGCAGAGTGCTGGGCCACAGCTCTGGACCTGGCCTCCGGGGCTCCATTTTACTGCTAAATGTTCCCATGACTTAAAAATGTCACAGGTTCTCTGCAGCTGTTCTCATTTACCCATATATCTGAAATTATTCTAATTACATGGAATGTTTGTAGGCTTTACCATATAGGTTTTACTGGAGCTTTGGAATCAACCAAATATGGATTAAATCCCAGCTCTGCCTTCTACTCCCTGTGTAATCTGGGAGATTCATCTAAATTCTCTATGCCCCAGTGTCTTCATTCGGAGAGTAGTAATTATGACGTGTTCCTCATGGAATTAGTCAAGATTTAAAGAAACTTGTCTAAGCACATATACATAGTTACAGAATCTGGTAGCAGAAAATTTGGCAGTGGTGGTCCTCACAGCTTCCAAAGCATTTGACATGCTCTGTCTGTTGTGACCGGTACCATCCTCATGTGATCCCATTACTACTAGAATTACTATTATCTGAGCTAAAAGCAAAGGAAGATACTATTGATCAAAGTGTTGCTGTTGCTAAGTCATATCAGTTGTGTCTGACTCTGTGTGACCCCACAGACGGCAGCCCACCAGGCTCCCTCGTCCCTGGGATTCTCCAGGCAAGAACACTGGAGTGGGTTGTCATTTCCTTCTCCAGTATACGAAAGTGAAAAGTGAAGGGGAAGTTGCTCAAATGAAAGTGTATTATGTAACAATACCACACATATACACAGAACAGAATATGTCCTAAAATACTAACCATAGCTATCAACATGAGATTAAAACTTGGGGGCAATGCTTCTTATTTACACTTTTTACATATTTTGTTATCTTTCTATGAATACTCTATTTTCAGCATTTGAGCAAATGGCATGTGCAATACAAATAACTATGAACAGAGTCCCACATGAATACTGCCCATTTCTCAGTGCTGTTCAGAGTCGAGTAAGCTTGCTGTTCCCTGCCTTCTGCCTGGCAGCTGCAACAGGAGGGTTTTACCTGAAATGCCTAAGATGGCATGATAAGGTTTCAAAGCAATAGTCATGATTCATCATCCCTCCTTACATGATGAAATAAAAAGCCAATTATTAGAATCTTTCCTAGTAACATGAATAACAATGATCATTTCGGGTCTGGTCAGTAGTGACTAGGCTTCCCTGATAGCTCAGTTGGTAAAGAATCTGCCTGCAATGCCAGCGACTCTAGTTCAATTCCTGGGTCAGGAAGATCCACTGGGGAAGGGATAGGCTACCCACTCCAGTATTCCTGGGCTTCCCTGGTGGTTCAGCTGGTAAAGAATCTGCCTGCAATGCAAGAGCCTTGGGTTCGATCCATGGGCTGGGAGATCCCTGGGAGAAAGGAAAGGCTACCCACTCTAGTATTGGGACCTGGAGAATTCCGTGGACCATATAGTCCATGGAGTTGCAAAGAGTCGGACACAGTTGAGCAAATTCCACTTTCACTTTTTTCACTTAAGTAGTGACTACATCCTCGCTACCCTTCCTACCACAGTCTTGTTCCTCTTTCATCTTTCACATATAACCCCCAGATCAGACAATTATTTTCCTCTGAATTTGAAAATGCTAGCCCGAAGCATAAAAACTAAGGAGGCTAATTCTGGGGTCTATTTTTCAAAAGTAACATGACTTAAATTCCATTTTCAGCTTATCTTACTATACTTTCTTCTATGACCATATTCTATTTGCTAGGTACCTATGCATAAACTTTTGGTCACCTTCTCCCTCTGACTGGTATACATTATTCTTCTCCTATTATTTGCCTGGGAAAATCCTTTCCATATCTCAGATTAATCTAACATGCCCCCACAAAGTAGATTTTAAACTGATTCAGATGTAGGTCCGATTTCAGGACACCAACTGCACAGTTTGCATTAGCAAAGAGTAAAGTCACCCCAAAGTATGCAGCTGTCCCTTCTCTCCATTCCTCACAGAATCCCATCAGCCTACCTATCTTTGCCTTATTCCCTTGATGCTCAGGAACTCCCATCACTATAAACTTGGCAGCCAGATTTGGTTTGATATGACCTAGACTTTGATGTTGAGAAGGCAATGGCACCCCACTCCAGTACTCTTGCCTGGAAAATTCCATGGACGGAAGAGCCTGGTGGACTGCAGTCCAAGGGGTCGCTAAGGGTTGGGCATGACTGAGCAACTTCACTTTCACTTTTCATCTTCATACACTGGAGAAGGAAATGGCAACCCACTGCAGTATTCTTGGCCTGGAGAATCCCAGGGATGGGGGAGCCTGGTGGGCTGCCATCTATGGGGTCGCACAGAGTTAAACACGACTGAAGCGACTTAGCAGCAGACTTTGATATAGGAAGCTTAGCTTGGGAGTATTGAGAGCAATTCACATACTCCAATCCAGCTTTTTCAACAAGTTTCATTGGCAGTTATAGGCACTAGCTTAAGTAAAATTAAAGTGGAACTTTGATTTCTCATTATTCATTGTTCATTGACGATATAATTACCTTGGAAGCCTCTAGGGGAATAGATTATTTATAAGACATGGTTCGAGCAATCCTGAGCTCTTCTGGCCAAATACAATTTGATAGAAATCTAAAACCCATCTTACACTTAACATATTACAGAAGCTGGCATCTTGCTCTTCCTCATCTGCCTCCTCTCTCAATGTGGATGGTGTATGAGGCATACTGAGTCTCAAGGTCCATTTCTATTAATATTCTTCTTTCTTTATTACCTGCCACTACCATGTGGCTGAGTAGCTAAAGTACCTTCCCATTCTTATTTCTCTGTGTTTTCTATGACTTTTCCTTTTACTCCGAACCATACATTTCTTTTTTTTTAATTTTTATTTTTACTTTGTTCTACTTTACAATACTGTATTGGTTTTGCCATACATTGACATGAATCCACCACAGGTGTATACGAGCTCCCAATCCTGAATCCCCCTCCCAGCTCCCACCTCATATCATCTCTCTGGATCATCCCCATGCACCAGCCTCAAGCATCCTATATCCTGTATCGAACATAGACTGGCGCTTTATTTCTTACATGATAGTATACATGTTTCAACTTGCTCCACCCTCATCCACCCCAGTACACACATGGACAGCACAAACATGTTCTATTTCAACCCCCTGCTTCTTTCCTTCATGGCAGTCACTGTAACTTACATTTTTCTCTTTTTGAGTCTGTTTGCTTGTTGTTTCTCAGCCTTCCCATTGGCACATAAGCTCCAAGAGGGCAGCAGGTGAGTCCTAGCTTATCACCTCTGCAACCAGAGCCTGCATGGCGATGCCTCACACAGAGAAGGAGCACAATAATGATGAATACATTTTCACCTGGTGTCTGGCATCCAGAGCCCTGCAGTAGGCAGCCACAGATATTTCACTCACAGTCATTTTGCAGGCAAATAAGATTTTCCCTGGTGTTTCCTTTCTTGTTCCTCTAGAGATGCTGGATACACTTCATTCTTTTCTAAACTGTGATATTTTTCATTAATTACATGTACAGTGTTGTATAGCCATCCTCACCATCTCCAAAATCTTTTACGCCAAACAGAAACTCTTAATTACTAAACAACAATTTCCCATTCCCCTTTCCCTGTCCTTGGTAACCACTAATCTACTTTCTGTCTCTTTCAATAGCTGTATTCTAGATATTTCATACAAGTAGAATCACACGACATTTGACTTTTTGTATCTAGTTTATTTCTCTTAACGTTTTCAAGGTTCATCCATGTAGCATGCATCAAAACTTCATTTTTATGGCTGAGTAACATTACATTGGATGGATATATTACACATTTGTTTATCCATTCACTTATCCCTGGACACATGAGTTGTTTACACCTTTTGCTTATTGTAATTATAAGCATTAAGATTAATTAAGATAATGATTTTTCAAATGTTGGTGTGAAATATCTTTGAGTCCATTTTCATTACTTCAGGTACATACCTAAAAATGGAATATTTGGGTCATATGGAAACTCTGCATTTAACCTTTTGAGGTAACACCAAACTGCTTCCATGGCAGCTGCACCATTGTGCATTCTGGTGGGTGTAATTTCAATTGTTTTTTTCTTTAACTGACATTGTGAGGAGGAGATGGATTAGACAAAAGCTTAACATATTTTCTCATATATATGTCTAAATTGTCAAGCAGTTAGACAAAGAGAAATATTGCCACTTATGGCATTTGAATCAGTGGCAGTTACAAGCAAAACTATGAAAAACAGCTGAGGTATTTAAAATCCATTTTAAGCAGGAACTCAGTAGCTGAAATATCCATTCACAGGAGATACATACATACATACATATGTACATATATATATATATATATATATATATATATATATATATATATGCCTGTGTGTTAGGTTGCTTCAGTCATGTCCAACTCTTTGACTCCATGGACTGTAGCCCATCAGGCTCCTCTGTCCATGGAATTCTCCAGGCAAGAATATTGGAGTAGGTAGACATTCCCTCCTCCAGGGGATCTTCCCAACCCAGGGATCGAACCCACATCTCTTATGTCTCTTGCATTGACTGGCAGGTGGGTTCTTTACCACTAGTGCTATCTGGGGGAGTACACACACACACACACACACACACACACACACAGCAGAACCTTTTATTTCAGTTCAAAACAAAAGTTCTAAAATTCCATGCCACTTAAAATCTAACAAATGCTTAGGAATTCCTGGTTTCTGTCCTTTTTGATGGCTAGGAAATGGAGAGGGAAAGGAAATTCAAATTTCTCACACACTCTGAAGTATTAAGCCTTCTACTGGTATGAATATTCACCCTAAACTAACAAGTAAGCATCTGATGTTATATTGGAAACAAAATGGTTTCTTTATAAATAGGAACATTATTTTTTTTTCCCCTAGCCACTTCATGATTTTTCCATGTGACACACCTACTCCTGAAGAGGTGAACAAGATTAAAATCCACAATATAGAGCCCAATAACAATAAAAGGTGACTGGCCATTTTGTGCACAGCTCAATTTCGGGTACAGAGATAACTGGGCTGAACTCTCTGGAGACTCATAAAAATAATTTTAAAAACCCAAACATTTTTAACGAGTCATTTGCCTACTCAGTACTGTAATTGCATAGCTTGTGTAGGTGTCTGTATCTTTATTTATTTATCTATCCTATTTCCTGCTCATTTCCTCCTGAAAGAAAAAAAGAATGATGGCATAAGCAAGGTGAAATTAACACAAGCAAATTAGAAGACATGTAGATACGAGTGCTGCAAGGTGAAGCTTTCCCTCTCTGTTAAAACTCTCCAGACTTCTTTCTGTATGGTTGGCAGTCGGCGTTGTTCTCCGGTACCAACAAAACTTTACCCCGGGCAGCGTACTATACTCAAAGTAGCACTGAGGTTCACAGCCTTGGTTTTTATGCTGGTTGTGTTTCTGATGAGCTCTGTGATATTGAATGAGCCACCAAGTCTCTCTGAGCCATGTTCTTTATTTGTAAGCTAAGGAGGTTGACTAGATTGTTGATTTAAATGTTGGGTTATCTCAGAAGTTAAAAGTAGATGTAAAGTGTTGGTAAACTGGTGAGCCTCTGGGCTCCTTTTCTTCACTTCAAACATAGTGGTTTTACTTTTATTTGTCTCATACTTCTAGAGTCTGGGACAATTTTGTTTGAAAAGAAGAAAAAGTTCTCTTACTGGAGGCAGTAATGGGGAAACTACAAATATGAACTAGTCAGTAATAATGAAGTATCTGTTATCTAAATATGAAATTCTTTTAATAAATAAGTTTATTTCTGTTTATTAAGTTTAAGTAAGTGTTAACATCTATTTCTGCTTTATTGACTATCCCAAGTCTTTGACTGTGTGGATCACAATAAACTGTGGAAAATTCTGAAAGAGATTCTGAAAGACACGGGAACTGAAAACTGAAAGAGATGAGACCATCTGACCTGCCTCTTGAGAAACCTATATGAAGGTTAGGAAGCAACAGTTTGAACTGGACATGGAACAACACACTGGTTCCAAATAGGAAAAGGAGTACGTCAAAGCTGTATGTTGTCACTCTGCTAATTTAACTTATATGCAGAGTACATCATGAGAAATGCTGGGCTGGAAGAAGTACAAGCTGCAATCAAGATTGCCAGGAGAAATATTAATAACCTCAGATATGCAGATGAAACCACCATTATGGCAGAAAGTGAAGAGGAACTAAAAAGTCTCTTGATGAAAGTGAAAGAGGAGAGTGAAAAAGTTGGCTTAAAGCTCAACATTCAGAAAACTAAGATCATGGCATCCGGTCCCATCACTTCATGGGATATAGATGGATAAACAGTGTCAGACTTTACTTTTCTGGGCCCCAAAATCACTGCAGATGGTGACTGCAGCCATGAAATTAAAAGATGCTTACTCCTGGGAAGGAAAGTTATGACCAACCTAGATAGCATATTCAAAAGCAGAAACATTACTTTGCCAACAAAAGTCCTTCTAGTCAAGGCAATGGTTTTTCCAGTGGTCATGTATGGATCTTAGAGTTGGACTGTGAAGAAAGCTGAATGCTGAAGAATTGATATTTTTGCACTGTGGTGTTGGAGAAGACTCATGAGAGTCTCTTGGACTGAAAGGAGATACAACCAGTCTGTTCTAAAGGAGATCAGTCCTGGGTGTTTTCTGGAAGAACTAATGCTAAAGCTGAAACACCAATATTTTGGCCACCTCATGTGAAAAGTTGACTCATTGGAAAAGACTCTGAAGCTGAGAGTGATTGGGGGCAGGAGGAGAAGGGGACGACAGAGGATGAGATGGCTGGATGGCATCACCGACTTGATGGACATGAGTCTGGGTAATCTCCGGGAGCTGGTGATGGACAGGGAGGCCTGGCATGGTGCCATTTATGGGGTCACAAAGAGGTGGACATGACTGAGCCACTGAACTGAACTGGACTGAAGTGTTAGTCACTCAGTTGTGTCTGACTCTTTGTGACTCCATGGACACAAAGTAGCCCCCTGTGGTCCTTTTTCCATGGAGTTCTCCCAGCAGGAATACTGGAAAGGGGGTTACCATTTACTTCTACAGAGGATATTCCCAAACCAGGAATGGAACCCCCATCTCTTGTATGGCAGGCAGGTTCTTTCCATTTGAGCCACCAAGGAAGTTCTTATTAAATTAAATTTAATTTAGTTTATTATGTAAATAAAAGCTTAATAAATACAGACCAGCTAAAATGACAGCATCAACCATTTGGGGGTGCTGATGAGCAGTAAATTTTAAGCTATGCTGTTAAGTGCACAAAGTTAGGTTCAGAAAAACACGTTTCTACATAACTTCCTAAAATAGACAAAATGATGAGTTTCAGACTGCTCAAAATTTAAGATTGTGGAATATAGGTTAACTTCCAATCTTCAACAGTTTGGGGTCTTTTCTACATCAAGGTAACACATTTTAAGTTTACTTTAGTACCATTAAATGATAATGTTATATTGACAATTAACTGTCTTAAAACAAATCCATGTTTATTACTTTCAAAAAGGGTCTCCCTTATCTGGAGGAATCTCACTGTTCCTCATGTTTTGTGGGAATAACTGTAGGCTGGGAATCAAGCTGCTATGATTCTGAATTTGGGTCCCTAAACTAACTTTGGAGTCAAACGCTGGCATTCACCCTCTAAGCAATTATCCTATATTTCTGTATATTGTCACTTTTTGTCACAGTGTAACAATACAAACAATATAAATGAAGATATGGAACCAAAGCAAAAACAACACCCAGCTGTGTATGTGACTGGTGATGGAAGTAAAGTGTGATGCTGTAAAGAGCAATACTGCATAGGAACCTGGAATGTTAGGTCCATGAATCAAGGCAAATTGGAAGCGGTCAAACAGAAGATGGCAAGAGTGAACAGTGACATTTTAGGAATCAGTGAACTAAAATGGACTAGAATGGGTGAATTTAACTCAGATAACCATTATATCTACTACTGTGAGCAAGAATGCTGCTGCTGCTGCTGCTGCTGCTTAATTGCTTCAGTTGTGTCTGACCCTGTGCGACCCCATAGACGGAAGCCCAGGCTCCCCCGTCCCTGGGATTCTCCAGGCAAGAACACTGGAGTGGGTTGCCATTTCCTTCTCCAATGCATGAAAGTGAAAAGTGAAAGGGAAATCGCTTAGTCATGTCAGACTCTTAGCGACCCCATGGACTATAGCCTTCCAGGATCCTCCGTCCATGGGATTTTCCAGGCAAGAGTACTGGAGTGGGGTGCCATTGCCTTCTCCAGTGGGCAAGAATACCTCAGAAGAAATGGAATAGCCATCACAGTCAATAAAAGTGTCCAAAATGCAGTACTTGAGCACAATCTCAAACACAACAGAATGATCTCTGTTTGTTTTGAAGGTAAACCATTCAATTTCACAGTCTATGCCCCCAAAACTAATGCTGAAGAAGCTGAAGTTGAACAGTTCTATGAAGACCTACAAGACCTTTTAGGGCTAACACCCCAAAATGATGCCCTTTTCATTACGGGGGGCTGGAATGCAAAAGAAGTCAAGAAATACCTGGAGTAATAGGCAAATTTGGCCTTGGAGCACAGGATGAAGCAGGGCAAAGGCTAACAGAGTTTTGCCAAGAGAATGCACTGGTCATAGCAAACACCCTCTTCCAACAACACAAGAGAAGACTCTACACATGGACAATACCAGATGGTCAACACAGAAATCAGACTGATTATATTCTTTGTAGTCAAAGATGGAGAAGCTCTATACAGTCAGCAAAAACAAGTCTGGGAGCTGACTGTGGCTCACATCATGAATCCCTTATTGCCAAATTTAGATTTAAATTGAAGAAAATAGGGAAAGTTTCAGGACAATTCAGGTATGACCTAAATCAAATCCTTTATGATTATATAGTGGAAGTGAGAAATAGATTCAAGAGATTAGATCTGAGAAACAAGACACTACAGGAAGCAGTGATCAAAACCATTCACAAGAAAAAACGGCAAAATGGTTGTCTGAGGAGGCCTTACAAACAACTGAGAAAAGAAGCAAGGGAAAGGCAAAGGAGAAAAGAAAAGATATACCCATTTGAATGCAGAGTTCCAAACAATAGCACAGAGAGATAAGAAAGCCTTCCTAAATGATCAGTGCAAAGAGAGAGAGGAAAACAACAGAATGGGAAAAACTAGAGATATCTTCAAGATAGAGAGACCAAGGGAACATTTCATGCAAAGATGGGCACAATAAAGGACAAAAATAGTATGGATCTAACAGAAGCAGAAGATATTAAGAAGAGGTGGCAAGAATACACAGAGGATCTATATATTAAAAATCTTTATGACCAGATAACAATGATGGTGTAGTCACTCACCTAGAGCCAAACATCCTAGAATGTGAAGTCAAGTGGCCATAGGAAGAGGCACTACTATGAACAAAGCTAGTGGAGGTGATGGAATTCCAGTTGGGCTATTTCAAATCTGAAAAGATGATGCTGTGAAAGTGCTGCATTCAAAATGCCAGCTAATTTGAAAAACTCAGCAGTGGCCACAGGACTGGAAAAGGTCAGTTTTCATTCCATTTTCAAAGAAATGCAATGCCAAGGAATGTTCAAACTACCACACAATTGTACTCATCTCACATGCTAGCAAAGTAATGTTCAAAATTCTCCAAGTGAGGCTTCAACAATATATGAACTGAGAACTTCCAGATGTTTAAGCTGGTTTTAGGAAAGGCAAAGGAACTAGGGATTCAATTGCCAACATTTGCTGGATCACGAAAGAAACAAGAGAGTTCCAGAGAAACACCTACTTGTGCTCTATTGACTATGTCAAAGCCTTTGACTGTGTAGATCACAACAAATTGTGAAAAATTCTTAAAGAGATGGGAATACCAGACCACCTGACTTACCTGCTGAGAAATCTGTATTCAAGTCAAGAAGCAACTATGAGAACCAGACATGGAACAACAGACTGGTTCCAAAGAAGGAAGGGACTACGTCAAGGTTGCATATTGTCATTCCTTGTATTCAACTTATGTGCAGAGTATAGCATGTGAAATCCCAGGCTAGATGAAGCACAAGCTAGAATCAAGATTGCCTGGAGAAATATCAATAACCTGAGATATGCAGATAATACCACCCTTATGGCAGAAAGCAAAAAGGAGCTAAAGAGCCTCTTGATGAAAGTGAAAGAGGAGAGTGAAAAAGTTGGTTTGAAATTCAACATTCAGAAAACTAAGATGATGGCAGCTGGTCCCATCACTTTATGGCAAATAGATGGGGAAACAGTGGAAACAATGACAGACTTTATGTTTTTGGGCTCCAAAATCACTGCAGATGGTGACTGCAGCCATGAAATTAAGATACTTGGCTTCTTGAAAGAAAACCTATGACCAACCTAGATAGCATATTAAAAAGCAGAGACATTACTTTGCCAACAAAGGTCCATTTAGTCAAAGCTATCGTTTTCCCAGTAGTCATGTATGGATGTGAGAGTTGGAGTATAAAAAAAGCTGAGCACCAAGGAATTCATGCTTTTGAACTGAAGTGTTGGAGATGACTCCTGAGAATCCCTTGGACTGCAAAGAGATCCAACCAGTCAATTCTAAAGGAAATCAGTCCTGAATACTCATTGGAAGAACTGATGCTGAAGCTGAAACTCCACTACTTTGGCCACTTGATGCTAAGAGATGACTCATTGGAAAAGACCCTGATGCTAGGAAAGATGGAAGGCAGGAAAAGGGGACAAGAGAGGATCAGATGGTTGGATGACTTCATCGATTCGATAGACATGAGTTTGAGCAAGTTTCTGGAATTGGTGATGGACAGGGAACCCTGGCATGCTGCAGTCCATGGAGTCACAAAGAGTCAGACAGTACTGAGCGACTGAACTGAACCATATAAATATGGTAAGTTAGAACAACTATAATAATGTGAAAGCAAATGTCTAAACTATTGGCATTGTGACTATATAAAAAAAAAGACCTATAAATTCTCTACATGCAGAAAGACCACTAAAAGCATACCCCATTGCTAATATCTATCTATCTATCAGTCAGTTCAGTCGCTCAGTTGTGTCTGACTCTTTGTGACCCCATGAACCTTAGCATGCCAGGCCTCCATGTCCATCACCAACTCTTGGAGTCTACCCAAACCCATGTCCATTGAGTCGGTGATGCCAACCAACCATCTCATCCTCTGTTGTCCCCTTCTCCTCCTAACCCCAATCCTTCCCAGCATCAGGGTCTTTTCCAATGAGTCAACTTTTTGCATCAAGTGGCCAAAGTATTGGAGTTTCAGCTTCAGCATCAGTCTTTCCAATGAATACCTAGGACTGGTCTCCTTTAGGATGGACTGGTTGGATCTCCTTGCAGTCTAAGGGACTCTCAAGAGTCTTCTCCAACACCACAGTTCAAAAGCATCAATTCTTCGACAATCAGCTTTCCTTATACTCCAACTCTCACATCCATACATGACAACTGGAAAAAGCCAACCTTTTGGCTTTTGTAGATGGACCTTTGTTGACAAAGTGATGTCTCTGATTTTTAACATACTGTCTAGGTTGATCATAACTTTTCTTCCAAGGAGTAAGCGTCTTTTAATTTCATGGCTGCAATCACCATCTGAAGTGTTTTTGGAGCCCAGAAAAATAAAGTCAGTCACTGTTTCCACTGTTTCCCCATCTATTTGCCATGAAGTGATATCAACCTCAAATCAGTCTTCTCTAATTAGAATAATACATCACTTCCTGGTAAAATTTTCACCAAAAAATGTTAATCTATAATCCTTAGTATTGGAAACATTCATATAGTTCAACATTTTACTTATCCTTTCCATAACATCTCTGACAGATTGTAGCTAAATTCAGCACAGATGATTCCAGTTTATAGGAAGGATCTTCTGGTGTTAAATAGATCAATTAAAAACAAAAAACTAAGAACACCAAACAAACAAAGAATATTTGATAAAATGCCCTACCTTGGATCTGGGTTGTACCATCTTACAATGTTTGATGGAATTAACATGTTCCCAGGGCTGCCTACATGGGCATATAATCTAGAAGCATGGCTTAGAATGGCAACATGCTTGGTTTAATCCTCTGATGTCACTGTTCTGATAGGCTTAATGATTTTTGAACACTGATCCCCACAACTTTATTTTCCAGTGGGTCTTACAAATTATATAGCCAATTCTGTATGTTTTCTCAAATCATGTATTCTGAAACTCAATAACCCCAGTTCCTATATTCACAATGACTTACATGAAATAGCTTGTGTTTGTCTGTCTATGACCATGCAAAGTAGTGATGCCCAGAAAAAGCACAGTGTCCCAGGTATAGTCTGATCACTGAGAAAATAGAAGTATAATTCTGTTGTATGGTTCATATCCACTTAGTCTCCCTTTTTCCCTTCACTGGAGTGCAAGGCCCAGTCTCTACATTTCTCTGCCCTGCTATGGTCTCGGCCTGAGAAGGCTGACCCCTAAAGGAGGCAGTGGTAGGTGTCCCTTTCTGCCTGGCTTTTAGTTGGGTTGGGCTAATGGGAAGCAATAGGGGGCGTAGAAGAGAGTTTAGCATATTTTTCTCTCCTCACTTCCCATATCAGAGTTGTATCTCTGAGAGAAGCAGCATTCCTTCCTGAGTAGAATCCCCATTGGTGGCCCTTCTTCTACAGCTTCCTGTCTCCCTGGACTCATATTACTAGTTCCCTCTCCTTGATCACTGTTCTAGAGGGTAATATTGGTCTCCTGTTGCTGCTGGTCACCAGCCTTAATCACACATCAGTATGGAGTCCTTTCATTAAAGTACTTTCTCTTGAACCTTATGATGTAAGTTCTGCCAAGACCCTAAGTTTTAAACCTTACGGCAGGATAAGACCATGCATCAATTAATGTAACAAGTTTGCATATTTTTTTTAAATTTCTCTGGAAGGCTGAAGTCGACTTTCTTTGATTTACCCAATAACTGATCTGTCTTCTTCCATGTTTTCAATCACTGTCTGTAGGCTGATAATACTCAAACCTCTAGCCTTAGAACAAACTGCTTCCAGAATTCATTCATTTAAACAAATGTGAAGAAACAGTTATCATATATCAAGGACTATTCCAAAA
Organism: Madoqua kirkii; assembly: GCA_006408675.1. Taxonomy (NCBI): domain Eukaryota; kingdom Metazoa; phylum Chordata; class Mammalia; order Artiodactyla; family Bovidae; genus Madoqua; species Madoqua kirkii. The sequence continues at coordinate 2,460 of SJYC01012970.1, read as the reverse complement.
GCTGGGGATATAGTAATGACCAAGCACATAAAATACACTCACCCTAATGGAGCTTATATTCTTTTAAGGAGTGACAGATAATAAACCAGAGGGCTCTGAGGGGCTAAATGATATGACTGACACAATTTAGAACCATTCAGGCTGCTGTATTGAGAACAGACTGCCAAAGCCAGGGGCAGAGCAGGAAGGACAGTTAGAAAAATCCCGGGTGAAAGATCAGGCAGCTCAGACCATTGTAAGGGCTGCTGCTGCTGCTGCGTCGCTTCAGTCGTGTCCGACTCTGTGCGACCCCACAGACGGCAGCCCATTGGGCTCCGCCATCCCTGGGATTCTCCAGGCAAGAACACTGGAGTGGGTTGCCATTTCCTTCTCCAATGCATGAAAGTGAAAAGTGAAAGTGAAATCACTCAGTCGTGTCTGACTCAGCGACTCCACGGACTGCAGGCTCCTACCAGGCTCCTCCGTCTGCGGTAAGGGCAGCAGGATCACTAAGGCTAATCCTAGACCTCAGCACCGCTCTTCCTGCCTCTATTGCCTTGTTCCACTGAATCCTAAGGCAGGATCCATATCGCATCTGCATGTCATTTATTCACTTCACACAGGTATGAAAAGTGAAAGTGTTAGTCTCTCAGTCCTCTCTGACTCTTTGTGACCCCATGGACTGTACCCGCCAGGCTCCTCTGTCCATGGGATTCTCCAGGCAAGAACACTGGACTGGATTGCCATTCCTTTCTCCAAGGGATCATCCTGATCTAGGGATAAAACCTGGGTCTCCTACACTGCAAGCAGATTCTTTACCATCTGAGCCACCAAGGAACAAGGTATGAATAACTGCACAATGGATGAAAGGTCAAGAACGCACACTTCAGAAGGACAAGGGAAGTAATTTTCCTATTTCTTAGCAATATTTATGACTTTGTCTCTTCTCAAACATAAGAAAATGAAATTATAACTAGCTGCCTAAGGGCCATGACAAAATTAAAAACAAAAGGAAAATGAAAGACCTTTTATTGAATTAGTCATTGAACATTGTCTAAAATGAAATAAAAAGAAGTTTATCATCTTTAATTGGTCTCAATGGTCAGGTAAGACAAAGAAGATATTCAGATAAAGTTTCTTCAATAAGATCTATAATAGCTTTTCAAAAACCAACTTTTAAGAAAAAGAGAGTGTCCATATTTTTCAGGGGATAGAATAATTGATAATCATAATACATAGAACATTGGGTACAAATAGTACCATCTACTCTTTATAAAATAAAAAATTTAGTCTTGAATTATGTTGCAAATGGAATGTAAAAGAAGAAGGTTAGGGGGGAGGAAGAGTAGGAAAATAAATATCAATTGTTCTTCTTTGAAGTAGTTCTCCAAACTGCCTTGTAAAACTTTCTAAAGTAACCTCAGGTTGCGGCTTCAAACATAAATCACAGAGGAATCCACTCTTTAAGAGACCTCAATCTTGAGTCCACAAAAACATAAATTTTATGAGGACAGCTCCATGCTCTGTTCACTGTTGATCCCAAGTCAAGAATGGATTTTCACCTCTGCAAATACTATATATACAATGAATAAGAGCATCTAGTCTATTTGAAATAACTATTTAGCACTTCTATTTCAACTACTTAATATTTAATGAACAGTTAAGTATAATGAGGTAACTATCTACATATTGAAACTATTTACACTAAAATGGTATGAACTACTGCTTTTCTATTTCATGCAGCTTTTTTAGCCTTTCTTTTGGAAGGCTAGAACCTTAAGGCATACCATACTAATTGATTTTCAGGCTCACGACGTCTTGAATAAAGAAAGCCCTCTTTATCACTCACTGGTTTGGAAGAGCTTAGCGGAGTCTACCAGGACAGAGGATGTACCAGAAGGAAGGAAGTCAGGATAGTGGTTCAGGAAGCTCTGGCCTCTTCTTGGCCCTCCCCCAGTTCTACTAGCTCTTTTCACAAAGCCAAATACCCCAGGATTGAAAATTCAAGCCTTCAGAATTTTTGGCAGCATGAATGTATTCTAGAAGTAAGACTTCAGTGTTAGGTTGTTTTGACTGTCTAGGAGAAAAGCATTATTTAGAATTTTCAATGTGAATGCTGACCCCTCTCCCCCACAAAAAAACAGATAAAAGGGAAAAAAGCCCTCAGTTTGAAAGCTGCCCATATTTGTCATCATTTAGAAAGATAATTAAATTTTAAAAGGCCTAAATGTTTTAAGTAGAATTTTTCTGCCACAAAAGACAGGATTTTATCATAAATCTGGCATTTGTCAGACCACTGAACATAATTTAAATGGGCCAAACTTTGTCTCTTGGCAACCAGAATCCACATGAATTGGTAGGCACTGTCTCTGGAGGAAGATCACACTCCTCAATATTTATGAGCTACAATAGAAACTCCTCTATCTTTTTTCAAACTAAAGGCTGTCATTACTATTGAAACACCACAATGTCAAGCCACCA